>JAXQQM020083554.1:0-20163 GCA_034641835.2 Pinus albicaulis | reverse complement strand
GTCTTTATACTGTCGCTCCTCCGACGTTTCCAAACTGTCGCGATTCCGATGCCCTACAAAAGTGTCACAAGACCGACGCATTGCAAAAGTGTCGAAAGACTGACGCTTTCCAGAAACATCACAATATCGACGCCAGGAAGAACTGTCGCAATTTCGACGAAATGTGGTACGGCGTTTTGAACGTCGCTCTTCTGACGTCTTTATACTGTCGCTCTTCCGACGTTTCTAAACTGTCACAATTCCGACACCGTACAAAAGTGTCGCAAGACCGACGGTTTCCAGAAGCGTCCACACTTTCCAAATGCGTCGCAATACCCATGCCAAGAAGAATTGTCGCAATATCGATGGATGTCGCAAGACCAATGAAAGTTGAAATCGTTCAAAATGTCGGAAGACCGATGCTTACGAGGCGTCGGTATACCGACGTCGGGTTCAATTAAAAAAAAAAAAAATGAAACTTTAAAACAGGACAGTAAATCTCCAATATTTGTTATGAATTGTGGGCGTTCCAATTCTTATGAACATAATTCGACCGTGAAATATTAATACCTCTGTTGAAACTTAGTTAGGACAAAAATAGTCGACGTATATATGTGTGGGGCCTAGCGCTAGCGGCCTTTCCACATCCAACGGTGGATAATACGTCGCTCTGGCCTTGATGATCCAACAATCCAACTGGATATCACGCGAGTTAGTTTCACGATTGTTAACTCGTGATGAGACTTGGTTTTTAAAACCACTCAAGGCCATGTGTCGGCCTATGACATTGATCGCATCCAAATGGGGAATTCTGCTTACTGTACAAAGGCGGTGCGATATGCCAGAAACCCGTCTTTACTGTGCGGTCCTCAAGGTTCCGACTACTCTTACTCCAGGTTCCGTCCGCTTACCAACGCCTTACTGCCATTGAACTCTGCCTCGTTGTTCATCCTTCGCGCGGCCATACCAAACGTACTCGGGCACGACCATTTCGGGGAGACACGACGCATTACATATGCCACGGTTTATGTCTTATGGTTCCGACAAGGTTAGTATCGACTCTGCAAATCGATACACCAGTACTTGGTTCATTCAATCGCCTACACATTCACAACAGTCATTACGAGGTTTTACCTAGCTCACGGAGGTTCGAGCACAGCATCTCCTTGCTCTACCACAGGCGCACGGGAATGTCATTAACCTAACTCACCCTCTGTTCACACAACTGATTATAGAGAAATTCCCCAACTGTTTGACACAATTATCTGTGGAATTCACCAATGCTCATAAGTCCTGAGTCATTAGCTCGTGTTCCACCGAGAAATCAACCAGTCTATATGCACATAACCTCATCACAGGGTTTCTTAATTACCACGGGATTTCAATTATCTTTCACCAGGATGCGTACATATATTCACACACAGAAAACTTACTCAATCAACGCACATATAATACTAACAGATTCCTTATATAAATGAAATTTCTTACAGTCTCCTGGTCCTCGGCCAAATTTTCGATACAATGGCCTCCTCTTCCCTGTGCAGCGCTATGCAGTTCTCTTTGCAGGTCTTCTGTGCAGGTCTATCGACTCTGTCACGGAGGTTTATTTTTATATCAATTACAATGAATCGATTCGAATTTCTCGATGACTCACAAAATCTTCAAATTCCTAACTCTGAGACTAACACTCTGACAGACAGAGACAGACTCCTAGAATTAGCTTAACTTCTGAAACTGACTATCTCTTCAGGTGCCCATTAATCATTCGAGAAGTTACATTTTCTCTACAAATTAACTAAATTAGCTCAACTATGGATAATTTCATAGGGAAGTAAAACATGAGACCCCCCTTTACATTTATTTATGTACAAAATTTGTCTTGGGCCTAATGCCCCTGCATCAGATAACATAGTGAGGGGCTAAATTTCCAGAGCTTCCATGCATCTGTAACATATTCGGAGCATTTTCATGTGTTTTAGCTACCCTTGTCACTCAAATTTATAGTATATTAAAGATGACAGATGTTTTCAGCGTAACAAGAGCCATTTCAGGTTTCATTGGAAACATTATTTAGAAAACACAGTTTGTGCAATCAATCTTCATACCGAAGTAGCACATATTCAGTTTCAAAATGACCTAATGTCATCATGTACTCAACAAGTCAATTGTTGCAGTGTCATACAACCTCAAGCCTCAAATGTCTTTACAAGTGAGCATTTCAGGTCCGATTTAGAACAAACTTGTTAGAGATTTTATTGAAATCAAGTTACATTCTAATGCTCATTTAATATAGAGATTAAGATTATGAATCTATGATGTTACTATTGTTGCCAGTATTTTTATTGTACTTGTGCCATACCCAACTCCACTAATAGTAACAACAATGTTGAATCCTGATCAGTCTCCATCCATGGGATTTTAATGGCCCTTAGATGTGAGATTCACATGCCAAATTGAATCATTTCATAGAATGACTCCACTGCATATTACTGCCTTTCAGCTATGGCTGAGTATCAATTTTACCAATTTGGCCAGCACTTGAATATAATCCTAATTACATCAAATTTAAAATTTTGAGTCTAACCCTAAGTGCATAAAATTCTGCAAAACCCACTTACGCAACAAAGTCTAGGAGGGGTTAACATGCCTATGAAGTATTTAAACATTGTTGAGGGCTAAGAATAGTTGGACTTTTCCAACTAAACAAACTCACTTTTGACCACTTCTAGTAACTTCAGCCTGTAGATTCTCTCATAAAAAGAAAGCAAGTGGTCCAATAAAAGGAAGGGGACTGGTTGCATGTTTCATTCCCTTTTTTTTGTTAGCTGAAAGATTTCCAAGAAGAATAAATCTACTGAAGCATGAAACTGATTTTGTTGTTGCCCCAACTACCACTGATATACATCACAATGTGTCATAGTTTACTGTAAGCCTCTATTGAGAGTGGGCAGCACTAAATCCAAGTAATTCCCCTCATCCCTTAAAAGACACCTCTAAATATAACTAGAAATTTCAAATAGTTAGTAAAGGAAAAGTACAAAGATATAATAGATCTGTGTTGAGCCAAAAACTTGTGCATTCACAACAAAACTGGGATGGATAAAACTTAAAAACAATTATGGACTTTGACAAAAAATCGTCTTATGCATACAAAATGAAAGAAGCATTGGCATACTACTATGTTTACAAATTTAAGAACAGGCAGAGTGAGTCTCCGGGCAACATGGTTTCATGTGGAGACCCTAGATCCTTGTACCCACAATATCTAGTGACTTATAAAATGATTTCCAAAACAATGCCTTTGCTATGCATGTAAGAACACCACATGTATAATGAGGGAGATGTAATATTGTCTGATAAGAAGATTTATACAGAGTGGTCCAAGATTGTGTATTTATGGAAGATACAACTGATTTTGGCATGAAACATGTATCCAAGATTTCAATGTGCCTTATTTCAGAGCCCATTGATGATTTACTATGAAACCTAAACTTTCAAAACAAACACATTGAAATCACAGGATCTCCATCACAAATATCATAAATATTAACTGTCTTTTGGGCACTGGTAGTAGATACCATAAGAGGCCCACATGGCCTGTACCACCAATGTTGATTCTTTGGCACAACATTTGCAAAGCCAAAATTTCTCCCCGAGACATCCCTCTCTGCCAAAACTGGAGAGATGGTACTGGACGTTGAAGTGAAGGCCTCTGATTCAGTATGGAATGCCATAATTTCTTTATTATAAAAATCCCATGAACAGAAACCTGAGTTCAATGTACAACCTGCAGATGCTGCCACAACATATTTACCAGAGCAACCATCTGAACCAGCTGCTCTGATCAACCAGCAATCACCCCACATGTTTGGGGTAAGCCCATATGGAGCTTTATATTCAGCCTTCTCCTGGAGATTGGAAAAAAACAATATTGGTGTTACTCATACATCAACTTCCCTTTATGTTAAGGAAAAATTTAAAGAGTGCATAAATATTCTTGAAATCCCAATCATAGTTTCTAGAAAATTTCAACAGTTTTTGAAATGAACTACATCCTATTTAAAATACATCAAATATTTAGGCAAATCATTTTTTTAAATAGAAATTGGTGAATTTTATTTCAAATATAGAAATTTAAACCATGAGAATAATCTAACCCCTAGGATTTTCCCTATTTCTATTAGAAATCCCAAAATGTATAAATTATAACACCCATAAACCCCAAAATTAAGTACAATAATTAAAACCTCCACACCTCTGAATTTGCTATATCGTGAAAAGAGCAGCATCCATAATCATGGGAAAGAAAAACCGATTCTCCTTCTGATACAAACCAACCTGCAGTAGATGTCTTATGGCTGAGTTGATTCAATCGATCACAGGAAACCTCTTCAGTTTCTTCAATATTGCCAAAATGCTTTGGCTTGTTTTCCTGATCATCATCAAAGTCCATATTTTCATCACATTGAATTAGTTGGGGTTCATTACGATCAGGTCCAGTGCCTATTGCAGAGCTCCGGACATCTAATCCAATATTGGAACTACCATACCCATTCCCATTAGAGATTGTAAATCATGTTTCTGGCTTTAATTCGGTAAGTTCAAGAGCACTAGAACTGGATTCAGTTGATTTAGACTTGGTATAGTTGTCCTCCAATTTGTATTCCGATACAACACTATACTTGTGCTTCAACGCAGACAGAAATTCTGCAACAATGGGATCTTCATCTATGGGGATTATGGATCTGCCCTCAAAAGCATCCCGAATATCTGATTCATTTTCATTCAACTGATCATGCAAATCCACCCTCGTCTTCAGCACAGCAAGCTGAACTGAAGGCCGATTTTTCAGCAATTTATGGTGGGGGTAAAGCCTGTCTTCCAGATCTTGACTATTTAAGCGTTTAATTGGTTTTTTCAGAGACCTGACCATAGAATCAAATGAATCCTGTGAATCCTGTGAAATAATAAACAATAGTAAGGCCATTATTTATTGGTTTGAAATAATAAACAACATGCAACAAACCCACATAATTAGTAAATTATTTAAAGACAATAATTCCTACATATTAAAATATAAAGTTATAACATACCAGCTCATACTCGAACATAACATCTGTATCAATACTCTTCTTCTGTATCTTCTTGATCTTCATCCAACTGATCAAAATCTATATCAACATCTGATTCAGAAACAGTGTTGAAATGATCGACCATGTCATCATCATCATCAATTATGTCATTTTCAATGATATCCTCATCGACATCATCATCAATAATTGTTGCCTCATCTCCTATGCCTGGTTCATCTTCTAAGATTTCTTCTTCGTTTGTCAATGCATCTTCCTGCTCATCTGCCACTGCATCATCTTCTTCTTGATCAATATCATCTTCTTCCTCTACAGTATACTCTACTAGCCTTCCTCTTGGATCATATCTAATAGCAAATGACCATTCGTTCTCACCTGGAACCTATGATTAAAAGACTTGTTCGCATTGGCTTGGAAAAACATAGCGATCTTTTCCTACTTCAAAATGCGATGTTTTAACCATTGGAAATCCATTTTCATGTTGAATAAGTGTTCTATCATCATCACGTACATTCATTCGTAGCCTATACCATTTGACGTCGAATAAAACTATTTTGAAGGAATTAAAGTCACACTCAACTATATCATCTAAGAACCCATAATATCTATTTTAAAATTCTCGAGGATGTCTGTCACTCCTGGAGGAAACATTAGTGACCTGGAATACTACAGTTATCCCACTATCAGAAGTTTTCCTGTTATCATCCAACTGTTTAATGCGAAATTTATGACCATTGCACCACATAGTCTTGTGGTGTTTCAACTGCAATATTCCAAACATGAAAAAGATGCATTCTCAATTAATAATTAATCATATAATTTACGCAGCATGAAAATTAACTGAAAAATCAAACTTGTTGTCACATTATAAATATAGTATAAAATAAGTAATGAATAAAATAGGTGAATTAATTGCTTACCTTTCTATATTTCAAACCATATGCTAAATCGATTTCCCTGTCCATAACATTTCCATATTCACTACGATACGCTTCTCTAATCAATTCAGACAGTAGTTGCCATGATAACCTACCGTTGTTACGTGCTTTACATGTTTCAATCCATTCACTCATCCACTCAAGATTGTTTGCAATGTATAAAAGTAGTGCCTCATAATATTGAGCACCTGAATAAAAAAACAATAATTCACTAATATTAATAAATATTACTTATAACCATGGTAAATTATATTAATTAATAAACTATGAAAGAATAAGACCTAAATGAATATAATGATCATATTCATGATGTAAAAAAATGAAAAATTATATGTATTATACATAATAAATCTTTTACCTCTCACTTTCTTCATTCTACCTTTCCCCAACAGGTGCTCCACTTCAAATTTTTTGATGGAGTTCACATCCCAAATGCAATCCATTGCCTTCATGGCTGGCGCAGCTAATATAGGAAGATAATGACTAATATACACCATGGATTCATATACTACATATCCCTCCACCATAGAACCCTCAGGTCGTGCTCTTTGTCTAACCAAAGCCTTGAAGGATTTTAGGTGCCTCTCGACCATCCACATTGACCTTGTGTGTACTGGTCCACACATTTCAATCTCCTCAACTTGGTGTATCAAGTAGTGTTCTTGTGCATTGAAAAATATTGGAGGTAGATACTTCTTCATTTCACACATTAGCCGAGGAATTTCTTTCTTCCAATACTTTATTTCATCTTGATGGATTTCTTTCAATGACAACCATCTACAAATCATTACGCAAGGTTATTTCAATGAAACATAATATATATTTCATTACAAGTAAATTAATACATCATTTCATCAAGTACGAAAAGAAATTGTAGCAATTAGATTTTGCGTATAAATCAAAACTACTTACCTCATGTATTTACTAAGACCATATATAACTTTTTTGACATTGTTGTCGAAGTTGTTTGGGAGAGATACAGGTAGAACATACCATAACAATAAAAAATGAATCATTATTGGTTTCCAAATTAAACAGAAAAAAGGAAAATTTAAAATACGTATTCAAGCAATAACATACAAAAACGTATACCAAAAAAATTACCTTAACAAAGGTATGCCATTCATGTGTTTTCACCCCACTGAAGTCACCTTTCTTCGTTAAGATATTATTTATGTTTGAAGCAAAACCTGTTGGAAATTTAATTCTTCTAATGACCTCTTTTACATCATTGCTTTGTTGTTCTGTTAATAACCATGGAATATTATTATAATTTCGACCTCCATTGTTATTTGATCTGTCGATCACACTTTTCATTGCATGATTCGATTTCTCAATGTCAGCACAAATTTTGTCAATTTTATCTCTATCATGTGCACCATCTATGGTTCGCCATAACGTTTTTGTCACATTCTTCCCGACATGCATTATATCAAAAAAATGAGCTATTTTTAGGTCCTCATAGTAGGGAAACCTCGCGAATTGAGAAGGATAACATTTCATTCCAGGTGGAAGTGCAATATTAGTACCTTCACCGCGACGATGACCTTGATGTCAAAGAATAAAATAAATCAGAACAATATTAATTATAAAATACAATAAAATAAATTCATTAGTTAAAACAAAAATTCCAAACATTACATAAACAAATAATATATATATACACAAATTACGTACCAGCTGCTTGACGATTATTAATTATGTTATATTCCAACATCCACAACTGAGGTGTCATTCTTCGTGGTTTTAATCCAGTTTCTTCTTTATCATTGAAAATATGTTTTTCAGTAGTACGATACTTATGGTTCCTAGGGAGGAAGTGCCTAAACTCATCAAACACCATCTTTCTTAACTCTGACGAATGACGATACTTCATCTTAGGGCCACAAACTGGACATGCAAATCTACCCTTTGTTTGAAGACCTGCAATAGATGGATCAATAAAAATTAATATACTATGAGATCATTTTTAAAACATGCAATATGGTATAATTTAGATAATTATGTATTATATTACACTGCAACGAAATATTACATACCACAAACATGTGTTAGTCCTGGGGCATCATGAATTGTCCATACAAGCATTCCACGACATTGAAATCTCTTCTGCTTGATTGGTTTAGTGATGTCATACATAGTGATGCCATGCCATAACTGTATTAGCTCATCGATAAGAGGCTCAATATATACATTCATATCTTTGACCTAGTTCTTACCTAATTGTTTAAAATTACGGTACATAATAATTACTACCATGATATATGTATATATAAGTAAGTAAACAAATAAAATATATAGTTATGCAAACAACAAGAGAAATGAAAATGTTACATTCAAAGAAATAATGTATCAAATACCTGGAATAATCATAGTCAACATTATGTGCTCCCTCTTTATTAACATCCAAGGAGGAATGTTATTGTTGATAACGAAAATAGGCCACACAGAGTAGGTAGATCTAAGCTCTCTGAATGGATTAACACCATCAGCTGCCAATGAAAGCCTGACATTACGAGGTTCATTTTTAAAATATACATATTTTTCCTCGATTTCTCTAAATGCAGAACCATTTGCAGGCATTCGAAGAACACCATCTCCACTTCTATTCTTTGAATGGTAATCCATAAACTGTGCCATGTTGTTACACCTGAACATTCGCTGCAAACGTGGAATTATGGGAATATGACGAAGAACCTTTTGAGGCACCTTTTTGGTTAGTTGATCTGTTCGATATCTACTAGTACCACATTTCGGAAATTCTGTTTTCAATGCATGTTCTCCGTAATATATAATATGATCTTTAGGACATGCATCTATAGTGTTATATTCCATTCCAAAGTGTTCCATAATAGCACATAGATCTCGATATATTCGAGGTAAAGTATTTGGCGATGGTAACAAATATTCACCCAACAATCTACAACATAAACAAAAAGTAGTGTCTTGTAAAGATTATTAATCATATATATATATATATATAATATATCATAGTTATTAAAACCGGAACCGGTGACCGGACCGGTGGAGCTAATGAACCGGGTTTCGAATCGGAACCGGTCTAACCGGTAGCGGTCAGATCTCAATGAACTGGTTTTAAAAAAAATACATTAAATAATTATTTTTTAATAAAAAAAAAAAAAAAACTATTTTTAAGATTTGCAACCATGATTCCAAGCCAATAGAGACAAAATATGAAATTTTTTCTCATTTATATACCATGCAAAGGTGAATATATCAAAATGGCACCAAATGCAATACATATCATCGAAAAATACATAAGCAAACTTGTTGAAGTAATGTATCAGGTTTCTCTTATATTATTCACTGTGTTTTATTGCTAAGTTAATATTATAATATACAATCTGTCCCTGCTCAGATCTGTTGTCAATTCATTGTATCAGCCTTAAAGACAATTATGGGTTCAGTATATATATATATATCAGACCAGCATTTTGAAGATCTTGTATTCTTCATTATCTATGTTTGCTTGCCAATAAATTTCTAGAAAAACATCTACAACACTTAGAGGTATTGAATTGGTTTGTGAAACCCACTATTAGTGCTATTTGTAACAAGTTGAGAGAGCATTACAACTTCAGCAGTCTGCTCACAATGTGTTTGACAAAATTTATCACTGAAAAGATTCATTAAAACCCAGAAAAATCAGTAGCCAGTTTAGTGCATTTTCAAGCGGGAATTTTCTAGTGGTCAATTTATTATTGCAAGTCACATTTTCATTAGGTTGTATGTTGTTGTCCCTTGAGTGGCGTCAGACCATTTTCATCAGTCTTGATGCCATGATAAAATTGTGTGTATGCTGTGTGAAAGGTTTTGTATTTATGCTGCTGCTATGTGTGAGCAGAGAGAGAGGGTCTGACAGTTCCTAGCTGAGTGTGAAATAAGGTTGCTGCTGATTGTTTTGAGAACATAAATTGTCATCAAGTACACTTGATGAGTTGCATGCTGCTAGGGATTTTATGCTAGCCAGCCTTGTATTTATCAGTCATCATGTGTATTGTTGCTACTATAAGGTGTTGAGTATGAGTTATTAGACAAGTTTGTTGCTAGTATAATAGAGGAATTTGCAGCTCATGGAGGAGACACTGAGGAATTTTCAACTCATGGAGGAGCACCTAACCGGCCGGTTAAGTACGGAACTGGCCGGTTTATGCATAAACTGGTCGGTTCTGTACTTAATCAGCCGATTAGGTCTGTTTAACTGGCCAAAACATGTGAGAATAGGCTATTGACCAGGTTGCAAGGCCGGTTCCAACCGGCAGCCCTCTTGACCGGCCGGTTTGATCGGTTACCGATTCAAACCGGTCGGTTTTGATAATTATGATATATATATATATATATATAAGTTATTATTTTACACATTTATTACAACTAAAAAAAGGGAAAATAATCAACATTTACATATATGTGATCATATATACATATTGCATACCTTAGGAGTTGTGTCATACATATGTTCGACAAATTATTCATAACCTTTAAGTTCACCAGCAACAATAGCAGAGAGCTGGTGAACTTAAAGGTTATAAATAATTTGTCGAACATATGTATGACACAACTCCTAGGGTATGCAATATGTATATATGATCACATATATGTAAATGTTGATTATTTTCCCTTTTTTTAGTTGTAATAAATGTGTAAAATAATAACTTATATAATATATATAAGTTATTATTTTACACATTTATTACAACTAAAAAAAGGGAAAATAATCAACATTTACATATATGTGATCATATATACATATTGCATACCTTAGGAGTTGTGTCATACATCTGTTCGATAAATTATTCATAACCTTTAAGTTCACCAGCAACAATGTAGCAGAGAGAAGAGTTGCATTTGAGTGTTCAAAAAGTCGTTCACTTGACCTTTCAATCATAGGTACATCATAAATACCATCACTGCTATCTCCACCATCATCATCTGACTCACCATACAAGTCTTGGAGCATTTGATTTGTCCCATCATTAATGTGAACTGTCTCATTACTGTCATCATGATCTACCTCCATGGGATCATTAAAATTACCTTCATCATTCGCTTCATGTTCTTCACCTTGTACAACATCATTTCAATACTAATATTTGCTGCAATATTCTCTTGTACTGGTGCAACATCATCTAATCTACTACTATTTAGCTGTGGAAGCTGGTTGATCATCTGCAAAAAGTTGGGGGACAACTGTGCCTTTATGAAAATTACAAACATTAATAATTAAACATTAGTGCGCATATAAAAAATATTAAAATAATATAAAATTTTACGATATAATCAAAATGAAGATAGATAATTAATTACCACAGGACGATAGTCATTCAATCCACCATAAATGTGCCCATATTTCCTACAATGCACTGTTGTTGTTGCTATTAAAACTCTAATATTATTTCTCATACAACATTTTTTACAAGGGCAATAAACTCTGCCATCACTCCTTTCACCCTTTTGAATTTTTTTTCCAGCTCCAATGTTTTCTTCCATCGATGCAAATTATCCTATAAAGAAAACAATAAATATCTCTCAATGGTGTAGAAAACCCAAGACTTGTTGAACTCAATGGGAGCTCAATATATAAGCAAAAAGAAAATAAAAGTGGGCATTTTACAAATTGTGAGCTTTTTACAAAATGTGGGCTTTTTACAAAATTGTGGGCTTTTTACAAATTGTGGGCTTTTTACAATTTGTGGGCTTTCTACAAAATTTTGGGCTTTTTACAAATTGTGGGATTTTTACAAAATTGTGAGCTTCTTACAAAATTGTGGGCTTTTTACAAATTGTGGGATTTTTTTATTCTTAATTCATTTTCTGTAGAATACTAAACCAATTTTTCCAAAATTTGAGATGCAAACTGTAGTCTCTACTACGTTTGGAAAATTGGAGGTTTATAAAATATAAACTGCGAACAGAATTGTACCACTATGATAAGAAGCTGTCAGAATCATTCCTTCTGCTTCACAAATGTGGAACTACCTTAAGAATGCTTATGGTCGATATAAATATTAGAGCATGGCAGTTAAATGTAGTAGTTATGCTAAAATACTGAATAACAGCTTGAGAGTGCTCTTCAAATACTGTACGAATGCACCAAATTAAAGTTGTACCATTACTAAAGATAAATGGCCAAAAATAGTCAATTTTGATATCATGAAGTTATGTCTTTCTCGGTAGCAAACTGGGGATAGGATGGCAAATATGAGAGAACTAAGTTCCAAGGACTAAAAAACCAAGGCCAACATAGTTCTACCTTGAATCAAAGACAAAAAAAAGCTACCCAAAAAAGTGTTTGAGAGCACCCATTGAAGCTCCTATATATAGCAGAGTCAACATTTTTCTATTGAACAAGTTTGTATAGTCAAAGCCATAGCAAGAGAAGATATCCACGATCCTAAATGAGAACCAGAGCCAAAGCTAAGACAGATCCATGTTTAGCAGAACAAGACAACCATAGCAAAGGATTTGACCACAGAACCAGATCATGAGAGATAGCAAGATTCTTGCTTCCACTGTGGAAATGTAGAAACTGTACAAGGGCTTTGCTTCCAACAGATTTCATTGTGACGGTAATTGCTATGGTGTTGTAAGCGCTCATTAGTAGAATCTTAAAGCCATTCTGGAATTCTTTTAACCTGGAGAGGGTTTTTTGTGGTTATAAATCCTCATGTTCAAATTCCATTATGGATTGGTTGTGTTTGATATTATGTTTTTATTGTCCGCAGTTGAATTTTCGCACAGAAAATTATCAGTCTAAAGTGGAGCAATTTTGCGATGTTTCTTTTGCTTCCTATTGTGAAGTATTTCGCTCAGAACTCTACTCGTTGTAACAGAGGTCTTGGGCATAGAACAGGGGACTTAGGTTTTTTGGAATCAAACTTCAGGTTAAGATGCTCATCTGAAGAATGGCACAGTGAGCCTTAGCATGGAGTTGGGAGTACCAATTTGAAGTGCAGGTAGGGCATTGTACAATAGACCAGTTATATTTCTGGACCCTAATACAAAAGTTTCTTCTTCTTTCAAAACATGTTTCTCCTTTTCTGTAACCAATGTGGATCTTGTTCTTGTTTTAATTGGGGATGGATGAGAATTTGTTATTGCTCCAGATGATCACACTCTGGGTAGCCTTGGAGGCTATTTGGGGGTGATGAGTCCAATAGGTCTCAATGAACTGTTGACCTCGCTGGGGAATACTATTGCAGTGGAATTTGATACTATTTTGGATGTTGAATTCCATGATCCTAATGGAAACCAATACCTTCAGCTCCAGTACCTGTTCACAAAAGAGGGTTCCATAGTCATTCATGCGTGCAAAGAGGGTGAATTGCAGGCATTGCAACAGGAGGTGTTGTTGTTGTTGCATTGGGCACTAGATTTTTTGTCTGGTTATATTGCAAGCGCAGATTATTGAAAAGGACAGACAAATTTAGTTCAGATATTGTGAAATTTCCTCGAAAATTCACCTACAAAGAGCTCAACAATGCTACGTAAGACTTTTTTTAAATGTGATTGATAATCGATAATTGCAAGCAAGGGTAATCCCCTTGTGAAACCCAAATTTCTGAGCATTTTCTAAAACCTAATGATGGAGTCATTGTAATGAACAAGCGCCTAGGTCCATATTACGTCGAAATCTACCAAGCACCAAGATCTATAAAAAAAATCCCACGATGTCACACGAACTAAGAAGAGCGAAAATGTCCATATTTTATTCGAATACTGTCGAGGGTTTACACGGCAAAAATTAGTGAGAGCCCATGTAGCATTTCTTATCATTGAAGTCGCGGTATCATTCAAGCTGGGAAAGCACACATATCGCATACTCCATATTTACAGTAGGAATCCTAATCTTCTTGAGTCTCTAAAGCGTATTCCAGCCAGGGTGCCTTACACGAACACCAGTTGAACTCAAAGTTGGGTATTAGTTTTTTAAATCAAATTCCAAAATTACAGACATATAAAGATAGTTGGGAAGAATAATTTTATGCCTCTAAAATAAACGTGCTACCTGTTCTCGAACATTATCATTCCAGAGGTAAGAAGTTCCACAAATACAGGAAGTGCCATTAATCAATCACAACTTTGTATTCTTGGAGAGATCAAAAAACCAAATGAGGTCTGGCCCCCTCTATGGTTCAATGGGCTACTGATAGAGCACACCATTTGCAGAAGGCGAGGTGAATACGACATTCTGAGCACCAGGAGCACAAAGGTAAATCAATATAGTGATATCAGACGTTAATGTAGTTTTCAAAAAAATCATTTTTATGTAGCGCGCATTTGATTTTTAGCATTTCAAATCATTTTTATTTACATTTGATTATTGCATTTCTAATACAAGTGACAAACAAATTTCTACAAGAGGTTGAAATTTTTACTAGAATAGCCATAAAAGACTAATTAAAATGGCTTAAAATGCAAGTGGAACTTCAAAATAAATGTAATTGAAGGTTCTCTCCACTAAATTTTTGCAAAAGTGCTTACATAATTTTAGTTATCTAGGATATTTTTTTGTATTACACAATCAAAATTAAATAATGAAATAGTTGGGTAGTCTTATTGTTTCAAATTAGGACACAATTTTCAAATGGTTATGAAGTTTCATGTGATGATTAACTGACAATATTCTCCTTTCCTATCCTTGAAAAACTATACAAGGTTCCCTGTTGCCACATGAAACCCTAACTCATGTAGCAGCATAGGACCAGTCCTCCATTTTGCCCGTCATAAGGCATTTTTCACATATTTGACGACTAGAATTTGCGGATTCCCGTTTTCCGTGAGGTGCTAGGAAGGATAGAAGACTTAATTTTGACGTTTGAAATTTTTTCAAAAACGTTCTTACGCCCTTTAATTTCCACTTACCAACAATTTTGCAACACTAGTCCTCTTCTCAATTGCAAGGCTGTACTCAAAAAGTAAGGAAAGTTGCTTTTTTGGCTCACTCAATGATCCAGGTGGATACTGGTGGCCACCCACCTATTTCACTTGGGGCCCCACCATTGTCTCTTTCAATTTTTCAATTTCGGCACAACTTACTATTTTTAGCAGTTTTTCGGGTCGTGAACTTCTGGAGCCGTTTTGAGGCCCTAAACGACGTTTTTTGGGCATCACGCCTCTAGCGAATATCATTTTGTATCATTCCATTCTAGAATTATATTTGTGGTGAAATTTTTAGTCCTCGGATAGATCTTTCTAATGATGTATCATGTGCCTCAAACAGAGATAGTATGCCAAAGTTACGTCCCTGGGAAGTTGAAACACCAATTTACCCAAACGGGGCCCATAGTTTTGGCGCTTCATCTCCTAGGGTTAGGTTTTTGGATGTTTAGGGTTATCCATTGTTTCTAAATAATAAATAGGCCCTCGAGCCTCATTGTAACTCAGTTCATAGGCCTGTAGCCGCCACATCTCTTCTCAGAGATAGCTACCAGTGCCCTAGCTAGTTTTATTTCCATTCTGTCTGTAAGCAAATTTCAGTTCTTTGATATTAATAAATGAAGTGTTATTTCCGCTGCATCTCTGTATTTATGGTTATGTGTTTATTCTGTTGCGTTCCTGCATAAATCCGGATCAGTGGTATCAGAGCGGTCTGCTTTTTCTCGATCCTTCTTTGCATGTCCCCCATGGTGATGGAGTATAAGGAGATAACGACTCGATGCGTTGAGTGCACGAATCAGTTCTCATAAACCTAATGGGAGCGCCACGCAGGATGAAAAATATGAGGAGCAGGAGGGATCTACTCTCAAATATTACTGAGGCCCCTGCAAAAACAATGATGGATAACTTTTCCCGAATCCTTGAATGGCCTTACCGGTGGCGCATACGCATCCAAACCCTCTGGAGGTGCGACTCCTTTTAAGGTACAAGTAACTTGCAAATTCCCATATTTGAGGGTCAAATGATAAATTCTTTGAACCAAATGGTTGAATCTCTTAGAGGATATTCTCGGTTCACCGCGCTTTTCATTGAGGGAGAGGTCATTTTTACTCTCAGCGCCTGTATGGGCGAGTGGAAACCTTTGTGAAAAGGACCCATGCAGACTCCTCTCCCAATTCTCATCCCGTACCCACTTGGAATTCTTTCCGAGACGTCGTCAAGGAACAATACTATCCCGTGGGGAGCTATGAGGACAAGTACATACAATGGACCACGCTATGGCAACAAAGGGATCAAGATGTGCATGAGCTGACGAGTCTGTTCCATACCCTGCGCACCAAGTTGGGTATCAAAGATTCAGAGAAACATCTGGTGCTAAAGTATCGCAGTTGTCTACATAGATACATTCAGGAGGAAATGGAGCTCCTCGACATCTCCTCGCTTGGTATGGCATACCGGTATGCTGCCAAGATTGAGCAGAAATTCAAACAGAAGAAGACTTTGGATCTGCGAATAAAAAGCAAGGGAAAGGTGCTCCCAAACCGTAGAACAAAGGACAGAGCCAAGGCATGGTGACTCAAGACAACCTGTCGAAGCCACAAGCAAAGAACAACACCGCAAAGCTAAATAAGGACACGGGAAAGTGGTGTGAGTTCCATAAGAGCTCCACTCACAACACAAGTTAGTGTTGGGCCAAGAAGTCACTGATAGCCGAGATGCGGGCTTCTGAGTCAGATGCATGCTCTGACTCTGAATCAGAACCTGACAAGGGGAATGACAAAGGGAAAAAAATTATTGATGCGGAGCCCAATGCCACTGTTGCCACTACAAAGATCCAGAAGGAGGAACCAGAAGATCCGGAGGAGGAGGAACGTCTCTTCGATCCACTCCCAGATGTGGGTAAAGGGCTCCCCGGTACAGTTCATTGTCGACAATGGGAGCCAAAAGAACCTCATTTCGGAAGATGCCGTGAAGCAGTTGGGCTTGCCAACCACATCTCACCCACATCCATACACCATCGGGTGGCTTCACCAAGGACGAGATCTCCACGTCAGCCAGCAGTGCCGCCTTCCCTATAGCATCAAGCCCTTCACGGATGAGGTATTATGCGACGTTGCTCCTATTGATGTTTCTGATGTATTATTAGGACAACCATACTTGTGGAAGCATCATGCAGTGTATGAGTCTTGGCCTCGTGCTGTTATTGTTACTTTGGGAAATAAGTTGTACAAGATACCAGAGGTACCACCTCCTGCCACTATCTCTTTGGTTACAGTAAAACAATGCAGTAAGCTCATTTCCCAAACTAGGAAATTCATTTTCCTGATGATCTGCCCCCAGGGCAAGAAGAAGATTGTGGCCACGACCTCCAGACAAGGCTCCTCTGCACGACAACAACAAATGGATAAGGTTGTGGAGGAGTACGGGGACATTTTGACCTCACCCACAGGGGTTCCTCTACACTGTTAGGTCAAGCCCCCGATTGATCTGATCCCAGGTGCGTCACTACCCAACGAACCGATCTATTGGCGCTCTGTTATGGAGAATGATGAAATCAAGAGGCAGATTCAGGAGCTGCTACAGAAGGGTCACATACGACCAAGTTCATCGCCCTGTGGGAGCCCGATAATTTATTATTGTGAAATCATAGTTCTAAATTATCTCTTATTCTGCGAGCAATGTAATCTATTAATTGTAAGCAGATTCATTAAAAAAATTCAAACTGATTTTAGCATGAATGATGACAATTTATATATTAATTGATTTTTAAGAGTATTTGTATTATGTATGAGCACTAGAAAGAAAAATCAGGACTTCATTTTCTATTTTCCTTATTTTATTGGGCTGAACTGGAGAAAATTGAATATGAATAGTGAGTTAATTGTAAGATTAATGGGCCAAGGCCATACATCAACATTGACCACAGTGGGGAAGTATAAAAGCATGGATATTCATGCAAGTATAGTTATTAATGTAAGATCAAAGTTAACTCTTAGCTTCACTAAAGAAATCGAAGGCAAAGATCTAGCATCAATTGAAACTCACGTGAAAAAAGTAGATGAAAAATGTACAATCATCCAATGGAGAGGTAATCTATAATTATCCAATAAGATTCTTGGCTATGCCTTAAGACTAAACTAATTCTCAATATTTTTGAATAATCATCCATTGGAATTTAGTAGGAAAACCATAGTAAATCATTGTCCAATGGCCATGCAAAAATATATAAAAAATAATATTTGTTGGTTGTTTTTCAATAGGTGGACCATGATGGGACCACTAAGAAGGTGGGGGTTCTTTTTTAATCATGGAAGTGAGGTTTAGTAGATTGATAGTCAAGTTACCTTTCCCCATAAATTTTCTCGATCAAGTTATTCATTCATTGAACTTTGATTCATTCCTACTGTTTTGATACACAATCCAATCCAGTTGAGTCTTGAGTCTTCATTGAGAACGACATTCATAGGTTGTCAAGAAAGAGGTTATCATGCACATGCACTCTTCTTTTCTTGGTATCTTTGTAACTATGTTCAGCCTGAGTTCTATATTTTTAAATTATCATAATAGTTCGTGATTATTAGGCTTTTATTTTGTCTTTTAAGAATTTTAATTTAATTATTATTAATCATTAAATTTAAAAAAATATATATCTACATATATATATAGTTATTATAGTTATTAAAATTTCAATAGAATTATTAAACTTTCAATGGTACATCAACTTTCATACATGAGAAAATAGATACTGAAAAATGGTACATCATGGTCTGATTAATTTCGCTCAGCAATTTCAAATGGTATAACATTTAGTCAACAGTAATCATTAATTTCTGCACACAGAGACTAATTTCTCTGGAAGCCTGAGATTTCTTTGGCTTGTTATTCTTATAACTACAGAGACATAATTAATAGAGAGATTGAGGACAGAAAAAAATCTTGCGCTTAGTCTCCACTACTCAACATGATTTTGTGAGAAATAATACATAGATTGATTTCTCTGAGTGCCTTAGCATTCTTGGGCTCATTTTTTAAATCACAACAACAATAAAAAATGCACTGAGGATTTGTTCTTAGTCTGATTATGCAATTTTTATAAGACAGATTATGCAATATTAATAATAAACATAAATTTATTGCAATTTAGGGAAAGCTCGTTCATGTTTTTTTCTTTATATTGGAAGGTTACTTGATTTTTGAAGTAATTTTTAGTAGATCATAGCATATATTCAGGAAATATTAGTTTGACAAGAATCAGTTATTTCTCTTGAAACTTTAGGTATTAAAATTCCATGACACAGATATATCATACTCCAAAATCCAAAGAAAATGGAAGAGCATTCAATTTTTTTAATCAAAATTTTATTGGTGAAGGGTTAATTTATTACGAGAACGTCATTAATGAAGTGAAAAATTTTAAACGTAAACATTTATTGACTAGAAAAATAATGACCAAAACGTCAAAAAATTTGTGTGACGGGTAAAGAGAAATCCAAATTCCAACCCTGCCTGCCACTTGTTGGTGAGTGGAGGTTATTCACTTTTCATTTACAGCTTACCAGGTAGCTCATGTTACCAATATTTTCACATGGCTCACTTTTAGGTGACTACTTATTGTACTTCTTCTTTATAAAGAACAATTGGTAGACAATTGTATATATTATTTGAAATCTATAACAAATCCAGGCAACACAATTACAACAAATAGAAAATTATGCAAAAAATTCACCAGGGCACTACTAATGTGTGGATACCCTATCATTTCTTAGATCCTCATAACTTACCAACACCTACTATATTGGTATACACACAATATGGCATTTACCTAAAGTATTTCATATGTATCTAAAAGTAAATAAGTTGTATGACAATTGTTATGGCAGATATAAGATGTGTATTATAGTTTATATTTCAATTTTTCTTAAGTAGCATGCATGTGCGGTTCATATAGTGACTACAATTACCAAATATATTTCATTGAAGATGTGAAGATGATCTCTCATTAGGTCCTAATTACTTAAAGCATCATTAATTAGCTTTCCAAATGAATAAAATATGTTAACAAATTAGTAAAAACTAGGAAAACAAATCATGCTTTAAAAAATATGGCACAATGAGTCACACTCTGAGATTTATTTAATTACTCATCAAGTGTCACTACAACATATATATGATCACCATTACCATAGAAACGGGACATGTGACCATCATTTTGGTTTCGCCAATGACATTCCACATCATGAGCATTGTTTAGGGTTGAT
>JAXQQM020060839.1:0-47526 GCA_034641835.2 Pinus albicaulis | reverse complement strand
GCCTACTCTAGGCGGATCAGATCGAAATCCCATGCCCGCAGGCAAAGACGGCGCGGGAAATCGAGCTTGATGCGTGGGCGGGGGCCACACGGTCCGGAGCGCGCGAGAGAGAACAACGCAGCCCGGAAGCGGAGAGCCTCGGTTGTTGCGAGCGGCGCGCGAGAAAAAGCAAGCGAGTCTTCGTAGATTTTAATCATCGCTAAAGAAATTTGATTTTTTTGTAATTTACCTTTTTATGAATGTCATCATAAAAAATTATAATAAAATAATATTTACATTTTGAATAATCAATTAACGATATTAATAAAAATAAAAATAAATTTTTATATATATAATTAAATTGACCTAAATCATTTCTATTTATAATTAAACTATTAAATTCAATATATTACTAGCCGTTACGATTTTTAATTATATTAATAGAACTATTTTTTATTTTATTTTTATTTTTATATTTTATTTTATTTTATTTATTTATTTATTTATTTTAAGATAGAATTACAATATAATAATATATAATTATAATTAAATAATATTTGTATTTTGAAATATCGATTAACGATATTAATAAAAATAAAATTTGTTATATTTTTAATAATAATTTTTATTTAAACTATTAATTTGAATATTCAAACTAGCCGTTTCAATTTGTAATTAAATAATTAAATTAATGAAACTATGTTTATTATCATATATATATATATATATATATATATATATATATATATATATATATATATATATATATATATATATATATATATATATTTTTAAGATAGAATTACAATATAAATAATATATAATTATAATAAAATAATATTTGTATTTTTAATAATCAATTAATAAAAAATTTAAATAATTTTTTAACTAAACTATTAAATTGACATATAAAAAAAATTATTTTTATTTTTATTTATTTATTTATATTTTTATATTTATATTTATATATATATATATATATATATATATATATATATATATATATATATATATATATTATTTTAATTATTTTTATTTTTTTATTTATTTTTAATTAAAATATTCAAACTAGTCGTTTTGATTTTAATTATTTTATTATTGGAACTAACCGTTTTGGATTTCATAGTCAAATTAGCTGATTCTAATGGTTTTCTTTGCCTCTCTTACATCTATTTAAACTTAACGACTGATCTGATCTCTCACCTAGTCCTGATGATGAACCACACTGGTTGGTTCGAAACGCGTCGACTTTGTTCATGATAATGTGATTATTACCGAAAGATTTCTTCATACTTTAGAATTTACAAAGCCCAAAACATTCAAGCCCAAAAATACAACGCATCTAGCCTATCTCATGACAAGTTGCACAAAACATCATAAGAAATACACTTCCAAAACATTTGTGTTGCCTATACATTCATTTACAATTTCTGATAATAATAAGATTAAATTGTTATTTAACTGTGAGTAATTGTTTCACAATAGACATATTTGAATGTTGATGTTTTGAGTTTACAACAAGACTTATTGTGATCAATAAAAACAGATGAAATATATATATATATATATATATATATATATATATATATATATAATAAAAAGAAAAAAAAGAAAAAAAAGCCAACAAAACACTTAAAATTTTTTATAAAAAAATTACTAAATTTATTTGTAAAGTACAATAATCAAGTTTTTATCTTTTTGATTTAATTTTAGAATGGTATAATATATTTAAATACATTAGTATTCTAATGTAGATATTTTTTTTTAAGAATTAATATATTTAATCATGTTGATAAAATATTAATATATTCTAATTTAATTAAATATATTAATAAATTTAAATATAATTAAATATATTTAAGAGCTTTAAGGAAGCTCAAAGACGAAATATATATTTTATTTTCTTCAATATCAATTTTAATTTAATTTCAATTTATATGTGAATATATAATATAGTTAAATGGTAATTTTTAAAAAATTTAGTACATTAATATTTGTAATTAGTTGATAGTTAAAAATATTAATACATTAATTTTTCTAATTAAAAATATTAATATATTAAATTTGATTTAAATATATTAATATGTTTAAAAACAAATTAAATATTTTTTAAGGTTTATTAATTAATGATAATTAAAACAAGCTATTTATGGCAAGATAGTTTATTTTAAATTAACCATTCCTAGATTATTATCATTAATGAATTAATAATTCTAATAGAGGAAACATATGCCCTCAATCACCAAAGCCTCAGATTTTGGGAAGATAGCTTGGGTCCCTAAGCTTTTCCTCAATTTTTTCATCGAGACATTGAAATAATTATTTTTGTACTTCACCACAACTGATGACACCTCGCAGCTTGTCGAAATTCCTAGAGCCTCTAGTTGTTATCGCACCAAATTTCATCATCATGGCCTCTATGCACTTCAAGAAAACCCAAAGACAACGAGTCAATATTTTCGGCCTTAATATGTATAGCCACGTCTGATACACTTATGTTGTTGTGGACCTTGTTGAAGGCTCTATTTATATTCTTCTATGTAAAATGTAGGTCCTTCGAATTGAAAGAACTAGAACTTCCAAAGAAACTTGAATTTCCAGATGAATTTTCGTGAGAAGTCGAATTTGCCATTGATTTTTCCAAACACACTATAGCTTGAATCAACCACCAACTGATATCTATGAAACTTCAAACAATTTTGTCACTTGCTTCCCCATGAAGTGTATTATAAATATATTGTGGAGATAAATGAAATGATAAACCGCCTCACTTGAAGGGCTCAGGAAAATTCTCATGATATTCACATAATTGTACTCACATGAATGGAAAAATTATGATCCGTTTATATTTGTAGAGGCTCCAACAAAAAAGGATATACTATCTTTGGTATTGCAGTAAGATGTATAAAGTATCTTCAAATATCCCATCCTAACCTATGTCAATTTTTATTTCATGTAGAGCTCAAGTTATGGTGAATATTATAATCGATATTGGGATCATGAATTGTACATTCACATATAATCAGTACTACAAAAGATATTTATGATCGTGTGATCTAATTAAACACAATAGATGCAAAGTGTAGACACCTGTCATATTCCTATAGGCCTTGGAAAGATGATGAAATTCCTCAAAAAGGAAGACCATAGCAACTTCCCTCTAAAAACACCTTTGGTGTAATTAAATTAATAAAAAAATAAATACTATGCCTAGTTATGGAGGCATTCCTCGATTTATTTTTCATTATAATCTTGTATCCTTTATTATTGATCAGGTGATCATGTCTTAAGTTGTAAAAATGCTTAAAATTGGAACTGCTCAATTTTGGTTGAAACCAAAACGACTGGATAGGCCTCATCGATACGATCCTGTAGCCGTGAACAGCACTCAAATCTAACACTGTATGTGAAAGTTATTCAAGTTTGAAAATTCACAATTTCAGGCAAAAGTCCAGTTTGACCAGGTTTGACTTCTAAATTTGAAAAATTTAAAAAGGAATATTCCTACAATTCTTTAGAATATTCTCTAGAATATTCCTTAGAATATTCCCTGAAATATTCCTTGGAATATTCCACCTAGTCCAATCTGGCTCTGACACTTGGCAATCATGGATTGGATATTGGTTTGACTTTTTAATATGTTGACCAATTACGGGCTGCCACGTGGCAGGCCCAGAGGGCGCCACATGGCCCCCTGGTCGTAGTTATGGGGGTTATGTAAAAATTTTGTAAGTCTACAGGTTTGAACCCGAGACGTCATGCCCACAAGTACAAGAGCTCGACCGTTCTGCCTATCCGTTGAGTCTTAACCATATGGTGTCACATTACGTATTTAAATTATGTCAAAGGGTTGTGCGGCAGCAAAGGGGGCCAGCCCCCGTATAACATGCAACCAACCGCCCAAAATCGGAGGCTCCATACCATCGGCGGTTACGAAATCACGGTTAAGTTTAATGCAGATGGATAGCCACCACATGTGGCCATGTTCTTGAATTTAATGCTACGGTTTGTAAGTTAGAGTTTGAAAACGTGGTTTGATAACCATAAAGGTCGATGGTTAATGTGGCCATGTGGCCAGCACAAACACAAACATTTAATTTGACTACTAGTGGTTCCGACAACTTTGGGCGCATTCCACCATTTCAAACGGATTTTCGAAGTTTGGAGTGCCTAACTCCAGTTTCTCCACATTTGGTGGAGTTTGTTAAGGAGATATTGGGCAAAAACTATTTTGGTCATAAATTTTGAGGGACTTAACCTTTTTGGACAAAAAAAAAATTATTTCGGGTATTTTGAGCATTCCAGAGCCAATGGTGTAGGTTGCAAAGGCAACAGAGCTCATCTTCAGGTACTTTTTCAGTAGAGAAGCTTGGAGAGCCATGAGGGCCTAGGGAGTGTTGGAGCTGTATTGGGCTATGGTTAACCATTGGAGGTGAAAAAAAAGCCAATCTTTACTATTTTCTGTGTTCTGAACTCATTTCTACAGCTTATTTTTCCTGTTTAGGCTTTCTTATCATTGTATAACCAATTTAAGCATCTAATAGAGAAAGGACATGCCTATTTGGGGGCCTTGGACCTGGCAGATGTAGCCCAAGAGGGGTGAACTGCCTCATCAGCTGTTGTGTTATATTATGTGATTTTATCTTGCTGTGTTTTTCATATCTACTATGTTAAACAGTAAAAAGAAATAACACTCCTTCACACATAAGACTCAGAAATTTACCAAAAGCACTATGTTTCAATTGCAAGACATGAATGACAATTTGCACATATAATTTTATGGAAATGAATACCTTGATCAGCAAATACAAGTAATTTCATTTTTAGAATATGAGTGTTAACTTCTTCAAGTTCTAATGACAGAGTCTGTAAAGGGCCAGGTAGCCTCTGGATCTCATCCTTTTATCAAAGGTGACATATCCAGTAAATGCCCCTACAGTCAATATTTGGAATAGATCTAAGAAGTTTCACATTTAAGTTAATGAAAATGGATACCTTACACACATTTTCAAGTACTTCCTTTTTCAGATCAGTTGGTATCAAAGCTATGGTTTTGAGCTAGATTTTTTACTCAGCATTTGTTTTATGCAAAAGGTGTTAAAACAGTGTAAAATATTGATTGTTTTATTGGTTGCAAAATGGTTGCTTGTATGAGTTTTCTTGAGTTGAAAAGATAGTTGTTGATAGCTAAGTCTTGGAAAGGAACAAAGAGTTGTAGGCTATTTCCTTACCCCAAAGTACCTCAAGATTATCTTTGGAAAACAAACTCACTTGATTAGTATTTTCTACAAAAGCTATTGGAGTTTGTGTTTTATGGTTGCTTGAATAAGAAGGGGTATTTAAGGACATTTGGTTAAAAGCTTGTCATTTGTTTGAAAGCTTTGAGAACTTTTCTTCAGAAGTTCCTTTTGTTAATTTGACCATTCACATAATGTCAACTTCTTCTACAAGTGAAATTTCCTCCTTCACAATATTCTTCAATGATGACATGAAGAATGAGTTCATTAAAGTGAAGGACATGGTGCAGATTCTCATTGAGGATCAAAGAGAAAGTGTTAAGCTTCATGCACAATTGTTGGCTATGAAGGATGAGAAGGAAGCAATTCTCCAAAGACTTCATGACATGGAGAAACAACTCCTTCAAGCTCAAGAAACTTTTTCCAAGAACAAGCGTGAGGAAGAGGTAAACCATTCAAACTTGTCTTCAATTTCATCTATTGAAAAATGTGTTGGTTCTTTTGAAAAACATACAAGGGGCATCGGGTCCAAATTAATGTTTAAGATGGGCTATAATGAAGGCAAAGGTTTGGGAAAGCATGCACAAGGCATGGTTGAACCTATTTCAGTTGTGGAGTGACCCAAGAATGTTGATCTTGGTTATGTGCAGTTTAATGGTGAAGACTCCAAATCCTTGAATGCATGTGATGCAAATTTAAAGAGAACATTTATTCCAAGTTCTAAAATGCATATATGTCAAGATTGTTTTAAGGATGATTGCCATTGTTTTAAGCCATCATTGCAGCAAGTAGAGGGTAAACATGTCACTTATGGCGAGCCTTCAAGTTCAAACAATTTTCAAGACAAGAACTGTGATGAAAGTCTGAAAAAGAAAGTTGTCTCTTCTACTAGTTCATCGTCTTTCGAAGACAAAAACGATGGACATTACATGCAGAAAAAGAGGTATAATTATTCACATGATCAACTTGATTATGTTTCAGCAAAGAATGATAATTTTTCTTGTTCAAATGAAAGAAAGTTTTGTTACACATTTTGTGGTGGATTTAACCATGTTGCTTCAAGTTGCTGGTTGAAAAAGAAAGCGTACAGGAAGCAGAAGAGTCAAAGAGAACTTTCTCATAAAATGCTTAAGAGTTGCAATTTTTTTCAAAGGAAGGGACATGATGTTTCTCATTGTTGGATTTTGCATCCAACAAATCATCCAAAGCACATGCAGCTAGAGGACAAAAATTTTGGTGCAAGTGGATCTATGGAGTCCATTATCGATGTGGAAATGGAAGATTCACATGAAGGTGTATTGCAACCGCAAAAGATGCCATGGAGTTAGCTTGGTAGGAAGTGGATTAACTTCTTAATGCAGTAAGTCATCTTCATTTTGTACATGTAAATTTCAGATTGGTATGGCGAGAAAACTTGGTCGGGATTCGGCACAAGTACATGGCTCATTCAGCAAAATTTTCCATGTGATCAGTTGGCAATTCAGGAAAATTTTTGAAGGCTGAAGAGAAGAGGATGTTGTTATTCTCTCATTTTCTATACTATAGTTCAGTTTCAGAATTTCAGTGAGCTTTTGGGGTCCAAAATCTTGTCATTTGGGAGGTGTGATCAGGTGATCATGTCTTAAGTTGTAAAAGTGCTCACAATTGGAACTGCTCAATTTTGGTTGAAACTAGAACAACTAGATAGGCCTCGTCGATACGATCCTGTAGCCATGAACGGCACTCAAATCCGACACTGTATGTGAAAGTTATTCAAGTTTGAAAATTCACAATTTCAAGTAAAAGTCCAATTTGACCAGGTTTGACTTCCAAATTTGAAATATTAAAAAAGGAATATTCCTAGAATATTCCTTAGAATATTCCCTGGAATATTCCACCTGGTCCAATCCTGTTCTAACACTTGGAAATCATGGATTGGATTGGTTTGACTTTTTAATATGTTGACCAATTATGGGCTGCCACGTGGCAGGCCCGGAGGGCACCACATGGCCCCCTGGTCGGAGTTATGGAGGTTATGTAAAATTTTTGTAAGTCTACAAGTTTGAACCTGAGACGTCATGCCTGCAAGCACAAGTGCTTGACCGTTCCGCCTATCCATTGACTCTTAACCATATGTTGTCACATTACGTATTTAAATTGTGTCAAAGGGTTGTGCGGCGGCGAAGGGGGCCAGCCCCCGTATAACATGCAACCAACCGCCTGAAACTGGAGGCTCTAGACCATCAGCGGTTACAAAATCATGTTTAAGTTTAATGTGGATGGACAGCCACCACATGTGGCCATGTTCTTGAATTTAATGCCACGGTTTGTAAGTCGGAGTTTGAAAACGTGGTTTGATAACCATAAAGGCCGACGGTTAATGCGGCCATGTGGCCAGCAAAAACACAAACATTTAATTCGACTGCTAGTGGTTCTGACAACTTTGGGTGTGTTCCACCATTTCAGGCGGATTTTCCAAGTTTGGAGCGCCTAGCTCTAGTTTCTCCACATTTGGTGGAGTTTGTTAAGGAGATATTGGGAAAATATTGTTTTGGTCATAACTTTTGAGGGACTGAACCTTTTTGGACCAAAAAAAAAATTATTTTAGGTATTTTGAGCATTCCAGAGCCAATGGTGTAGGTTTCATAGGCAACAGAGCTCATCTTTAGTTACTTTTTTAGTAGAGAAGCTTGGAGAGCCATCAGGGCCTAGGGAGTGTTGGAGCTGTATTGGGCTATGGTTAACCATTGGAGGTGAAAAAAAAGCCAATATTTATTGTTTTCTGTGTTCTGAACTCATTTCTACAGCTTATTTTTCCTTTTTAGTCTTTCTTATCACTGTATAACCAATTTAAGAATCTATTAGAGCAAGGACATGCCCATTTGGGGGCCTTGGACCCGACAGATGTAGCCCAGGAGGGGTGAACTGCCTCATCAGTTGCTTTGTTATATTATGTGATTTTATCTTGCTGTGTTTTTCAGATCTGATATGTTAAGACTCAGAAATTTACCAAAAGCACTTTGTTTCAATTGCAAGACATGAATGACAGTTTGCACATATAATTTTATGGAAATGAATACCTTGAATAGCAAATACAAGTAATTTCATTTTCAGATTATGAGTGTTAACTTCTTCAAGTTCTAAATACAGAGTCTGTAAAGGTCTAGGTAGCCTTTGGATCTCATCCTTTTATCAAAGGTGACATATCCAGTAAATGCCCCTACAATCAATCTCTGGAATAGATCTAAGAAGTTTCACATTTAAGTTAATGAAAATGGATACCTTGCACACATTTTCAAGTACTTCCATTTTCAGATCAATTATGGGCCCTTATGTAGTTAGATATTGACCTTATTTACTAATCCCACCCCACTCTAGGTAGGTCATGTGAATCCCTAGGTTACTAGTGCTACCCTTGCATATGGGTGAGTATGTTAAGGGTGGTAGGGGCAGTTGATCATATATAAGGTAGGTGGTTGGGTTAGAAAGGAAGGTAGTTGAATAATGAGATGTTCCTAGTCTCATTCATCACCCTTATTTAGGTCCCATTATACCCAAGTTCCTTCTTAATGCATGCTACCTACCTAAGATGAAGAGGTAAGATAGCGATAGGGAATATAATGATTTACATAATGGAAATAATGGCCCCTTTCTTGTGATAAAATTATGTTTGTAGTGGAAAACCTCATGGATATGAGTAAAAATATATTCCTTATCTCCTCCTCCTTTATAACGAATTGTAGGAGTTAAACTCTTATAATGCTTCACTTTATCCTTGGTAGCTTAATTTCACTATACCCTATTTTACATTTCCTTGCTTATTATATATGGAAATATATTAAAATAATTAGGATTTTATTATATGAACACCTGGACCTATTTATATGAAAAGGTTGTGTATAAATTATTTCTTATATCATTAATAATGATTTTGTGTGTTTTACTGTTAGCATGGAATATTTAAATGAAATATTGTGGTAAATGGATACAATTTTAGTTTGTATGTTGTATAAAAGCAATATGTACCATGCATATAATGTAAATTTTGAAAGGATGAATGACACACAAAAGGAATTTGGAGATATTAAGTAAGAAATTTCCTTGATTCCAGTATTGGTTAACCCTGACTTCACAAAATATTTCATCATATACACCTTTACATCTGAAGAGACCATGGCGATGGCGTTGACCCAAAAAAGAGCATATAATTTATTTTATGAGAAAATTAATGTAGGAGCATGAAATGAATTATTCTTTGATAGAAATACAAGGCTACACCCTGACCAAATCTATTGCATATTTTAGAAGTTATATCTTAGCATATCTTGTGATAGTTTATGGGACATATCCTCTAGTTTAAATGAATTAACACAACAACTCAAAGAATGAAGATGGTATAATTGGTTGAAAATTTTAGAAAAATATGACATTGAAATAAAACCCATGAAGGCTGTAAAAAGACTGAGACTATGTAAATTGATTATAGGGATTGAATAAATGAATATTGAGTATTGTAGTGAAAGGGGCAAGATGAATCATTATCAACATTTGAATGGTATAAGTATATAATATTATATTTAAAATCAATATAGTTCCTAAATGGAATGACAGGAAATAAAAGCAACGCACTCAAAATATGTCTTCCTCATTCAAAGAATATTGAGATTATTAGAGAAATAAATGGAGTATGTGGACAATATTTTTCCCAACCTATAACATCACACAGAATTCTCAAACCTAAATTCTACTGGCCTACACTTTTTAGAGATACATGTGCATTCATAAGAAAATGTTTACTATGCCAAATATTTTTAGGAATGTTAAAGAAATCCATCATGCTCCTAAAGAGAATTACATTAAATTAATTTTTTTCTCTGTGGGTTTTAGATTTTATTAGTCCCATAAATCCTAAGTTGAGTGCATGCCCTTGGAAACCCAAGCTAATATTTCTAAAACTCAACTAACAAGGGGAGTAGAGAGAAAAATGGTGGCTAACAACTAAAATTTAGGGAGGATTAGAAAAATCACAATATGGATGCCTACACATGAAGAAATTTGCATTAATAGAGTGTAATTATCCATGTAATCCTTCAACCAGAGTATATTAAGTCCCACATGTCATCCTATATGACACTCCCCTCTAAAAATAGACATACTAAAAATACAAATTGTGTCAAAGGTAGGGAATGTATAGTAATGAATGAAAAGTGGTCATATTTCCCCTAATAATGTATGGAAATGTTTCCAAACATAGCCAATGTGTAGTTATTGATGAACTATTGAGTGCATTGTACCCCAACACAAAGGGTTCCCATAAAAGGCACTCCCTAAAAGAAGATAAGGAATGATGGGTTCCCATAAAAGGCACTGCCTTAAGTAGGCCATATCACCTTTATGGAAGGTAACAAAAGAGACCAAAGTTGAAGGGACCTCACCACATGAAGAAATGAATCTATCTTAGTGGATCAAGTTGATTTGGCCATTTGGATTGTAGTCAATTAATTTCAATGGGTATGGGACCCAACATGTTTAGATGAGGGTTCCTCCCAAGGTACATTGTGGGTGGATGTTATTTTGTAACCAACATCTTGTAGGACCAAGGTGTGAAGTGGTACTACCCCTAGTATAATTATATGGGTACTAGGGGAAGGATTGATACAACATACCCAAGATGATGAACCAGAGTTATAAGAGTAGAAAATTTAAGGCTAAACATATGAAAAATATTATCTGAAATAATGTATCAAACCCACTAGGTTTCTTTATTTCCATGGGGGAGTGGAGCCCTTAAATTGTTTAACAACATCTCCAATGGTAGTATCATCAATAACCATGGAATTTTTATCCACATAATCCCTATTAAACATAAGATATTATCTCATGTGAGAGGGCATAGTTCCAAGGGAAATGGAATCAGAGGGTGTTATCACATGAATGATTAGGACCATAAATGCAATCAATCGAACAGGTGGGGTTATCACTAACATTAGTGAAAGAAATGATGACCTCAAAAATTCTTGATTCTTAGGCAATAATTTGGTTGAGAGGTCATGGTTTCTTTTGAAATTGGGGGAGAAAAAATGTGTGGATGTCCTTGAGGGTGAATGAATCTACCCAACCTCCATGTCGAAGGGGTGAGGAAGTGGTTTGAAAGTAGTGGACGCACACCTAATAGGAGTATATATTGCATGATTAGTGACAATATACACACAATGAATGGGCTCAATCTGAGCAATATAATGTGAAGTTATGTCCTAGGAAACATGTGATTGTTTAGGAAAAGAAGGTATTCTGTATAGGATCAACACCTTCAGTAACCACAAACACAATCAAAACAAGGATCATAACACAATTTCTTTTATGTGGTTAAAACCTTATAAGAGGAAAATATTCCACAACCCTAATTAATGTAGCCACTTGAGTGAACTTTATTAATGAAAAATAAAAATGAAAAATACATAATACCAAAGTTCTCACAATTGGTCATTAACCATGAGCCTCCGTGCTCTTTAAATAGAGATCATGGACAAATTAAGTGTTAATCCATGGATCATTATATGTTAACATCAAGGATAATATGTAGAAAATCCACATATATTCTGAAACTGATCTTGTAATATGCTAAAACAAAATACTTGAATCTATTCTACAAATTGTGAAAACCAATTACGATCGCAAAATCACATGAACAAAAAAAAAATCAATTGCACAACAAAAAGATGTATCTGGCGAAAGCCTCAGCTAAAAACCTTGTTATGTGTATATTGTATAAATTCAAGAACATGAAACACTATGCTTGATATCTCGCTACACTATCTCTGACTGTCTCACACTGATATAAGAAATTTTAATCCAATACTTAACCAATTCCTTGCCTCTATATGACCAACCTTACTCATGCATTCCTGAGGAAACCGAGCCCCTATTAATTATGAAATTCCCACTAATTTATTGTGCAATGCATCCAAGTAATCCTCTTGAACTTATACATGACTTGTACATTCTAATAATTATACAATTGATAGTTTGCTTCCCTTTAACTCCAATATCAATTGGGCCTTCCTTAGAACTGACATGAAACAACTATTTAGAGTGAATTATCAATTATATGATTGATCACTGCATGTGAATTAAATCCAATTTAATTCACTAGACCTCTAACTAGCTCATCCATCAGTTAGAACTAGTTAAATTGATTTTAACTCAAAAAATTAAGTTAAACAATTACATTAGAGTGAACTCTACATGCCTCAAGTTTGACCCTCAACTCAAATTGACTTAGCTAACTAAGTCTTCCCAACTTATTTAACTCGTACAAGTTGTCATGTGATGTGGAATTACAATTTCATTCTAATTTAATTAAGGGAAAATTAAATTATAATCCCTTTTGATTCCATTTTCAATATTTCTTGTTTCCATTTTCAAAATAATATGAGCCAAATTATTGTGTCTATAACATATCATGATTGTCGGATTATAATGCAACTAATGCATATTAAAGAAGCACACTTTCATGTAATAGCTCATTATTAGACCAAGTTGAACTTAACTAAATCTTGTGTCTAAATATCCTGACATCTCCCCTTAAGGATAACTTCAAAAAGGATTTATGGATTTAAAAAGGTGACAAAATAGAAGAGGGAAGGATGCATGAGATCCTAGTCCCACTTAATGAAAACTTCTTGAACTCCTAACATAGATGAAAGTTTAAAAATCTTCTCTATTGTAAGAGACTTTGTGAAACAATTGACAACATAATCATCTATAAGGAAAAAAACACTTTAATAACTCTATCATTAATGAGATTTCTAATAAAATGAAGTGTATTTGTATCTTAATGTGTTTTTTGCATTGATGTAGAACTGATTGTCGCACCAAAGAATCATTAGATGGTGTTACTAGACTGCAAACTCTCAAAGGATTTATTAAAGCCACAAGACTTATTGACTTGCATTAAATGCTACTCTATACTCTACTTCTAGTGAAAAAAGAGAAATAACATGTTGTTTTTTACAAGTCCAAGTGACATGTCCAAAACCAAATTGAAAACATAACATGTTGAAAATCAAGGTTTCCATCAAAATCTAAATCAACAAATCCAACTAATAAAGGAGTTCCCCTTGAACTATAATGTATCCCATACAAATTGTTGAGAAATTGATGGGAATCAAGTGAAGGTGATTTATGTTAATTTAATAATCTCGTGTGATTCCTTTTTACCTTACTTGATTAAATTCTTATTTCATTTATTATTTTTAGTGTTCTCTATCATAAAATAGCTACGAAAACATAAATAACAATGATACAATAAGACACAAGATGTAGGCGGTCAACAAAGGTCAAAACCGCTCCAACTTGAGAGGAAAACCCACCATAAATTATTATTCTTATAGAATCTTTAATTGACAAATTATAACACTTGTACCCTTGACCAAGAACCCCTCCCAGAAAAATTCAATGCTTCCTCTTTGAATAGCTTCTCTTTCCAGCAACTTCGACCTACTCAACAACTACAACTGCAACTGCAACTTCAACTTCAACTTTCTCAAAAACTACAACTTCGACTTTCCCAGACTCTGTAACTTCAAATTTCCCAGAAACTACAACTTTTACTTTTGTAGAAACTACAAATTCAACTTCCCCAGAAACTACAACTTCAACTTTCCCAGAAACTGCAACTTCGACTTCCCCAGAAACTGCAACTTCTCTTCTTCTCTTGGGTATATTCTCTCTCCTAGATAACTTGGCTTCCAAAACATCTCTTCTTAATGACCTAACTCCACTTCTACAGCTCAGCTTCACTGCAGTATTATGTGCCCTAATTCCTTTGCACATGTCGAGAGAAGTAGCCCGAAACAAATCCAAAATAGATTGATGTTTCCTCCTTCCCTTGTCTTCCTTTTCTTCGCACTTCTTATTGTCCTTATGATCAAACTCTTGTGAGAGTGAAGTGTCTCCAAATGAGGTTGAAGTCTTCTTTATATAAGCTTCTCAATGGGTCAAACTACTCCATTACGCTAACTTGTCTCTTCATGTAGGTCGACTTGATCTTTGTTCCATGACGAGGTCTTGGAGGGTCTTTTGACTCAATAAATATTCTTTTACAATATGTAACATGCACAAATGGGTCTTTAATACATGAAAGTGACTCAATAAATTTATGACAAACCTAGAAGCACTCAATGGGTGCTTGACCTATAAAATAAATTATCTTGAGCATGAAACCCATTCCTCAAGACTTACAATAATAATTTTATTTTTCTCTTTTCATTAAATACATAAAATCATCATTATGAAGACTAAATATAATTACATATTTCAACACTCCCTCTTAACTAGGGAGGTATTCATAATCCATGAAAGGTACTTGTACATTCTCAATCTAAATAATTCTCATATGAAGAGTTGGATTGGTAACCCATATGTATATAATCATATCATCCATAATTGTCACATAGCAAGGCCTTGACTAACAGATTTATCTCTCCACAATATTAGAGCACAATGTTGGCGAGACCAAGGATTTATAGACACCTTCATCATTGTCTCTCTAGAAGCATTCCCCACCTAGGTGTTCATGTGGTATGTCCTTCCAGGACTATTCTTATCTTGAATTTCCAATCCTCAAAGAATATTGGTCCTCTACGAATACTCTTATATTTTATGCCCTACCAATTCCTTAATGAGTATTGGATGCTAGATTCTTACCCAATCCTCCATTATTTTATTCTCAGGAGAAGACAAGAATGATGTGTCTATCTCTCCCTCTTAATTATGGAGGATATACATGTTCCAAGGAATGTACTCAAGATCCCTCTTATCTAGGGACTTGTTGAGTTTCCTTTTTGTCCAAATTTTTATGGTTTTATCAAATAATTTTATGATTGTACCTGGTGTTTTTTCCCTTTTAAGTTGATGATTAGAGGCATTCAGGGGAAATAACTATTCAATTATGAACTCTTTTTATTAATTAATTTTAAGAGTATTTTTGTGCAAATTTCATTAATAAATTCCTTCTTGGTGGCAGGTGAATAACCCTAGTGCAAGAATGCAATTGATTATGGATTCATCTCAGGTTTGGAAAACGGTTTCAAATGAAGTTTCAATCCAAAGGATGTAAAATTAAATTGAAGAGTTTATCTTCTACATTCCATAAAAATTATGGACACATGTGGGAGACCTTAACGAAGTCGTAAATGCATATTTCAATGAAGGAGAAAATGTTCTAACACGACCATATCATGATGAGGGTCCCTAATCTGATTGGATGGAACAGAGTCAACCACCCAAGATGGAAGCCCGATACCCAATTGAATCTTTCCCTTCTATTCCTACAAATTATCTTGCAATCAAACCAATAAACCAAGGGCTTATGAGTAGTCCTATATCTTATGGGAAAAGTACATATCGCATGCCTTTCAGGAATTTGATACCATATGTTTCTCATCCAAGAAATGTAAGAACTATTCCAATTGATTCGAAGGATGAGGGTCAAGTAGCAATGGAAATTATGCTCCATCCATTGAGGAGGTGTATGCTAGTGTTTGTGTACAAGGTCTAGAAGTTAGAGGGAAATTTATATTTGATGTTAATGACGAGCTTCCAAGTACTGCATCTTTTACTCTCATATCATATTCAAATTCAATAATTCATGATCGACATCATCATAGGAGTCATGGGAGAAATCAAGATCGGGATAAGCATAGTTATAATCGTGAGCGTGGCCATGACCATGATCGTGAAAGACGTCATAGACACAGGAGATATTCTCAGAGACGTTCTCGCTCAAGATCCATCTCAAGAGGGACTAGAAGGAAGTGCACATCTGGTTTCGACATGGTTCCACCAGACGCAACAAGAGTTGCAGGTGTTGGAGCTCCGGGCATAGTTCCTCGAGCTTCTTAACAAGTTCCTAGAGTTTTCTTGATGTTGTCATTTTCAAATGCATAGTTGGAGTTTCTAATATGGCAGTGTGATATATGGCCCAACAGGCAACCAAACATGCCCGCAGAGTATTTGTTGAAGGTTGGCTTACTATTTTACTACTGCCCAAATATGTTATGAAGCTAGAATGAAGGATATGATAGATAGATACTTCAAGGGAGAAGCTTTACTAATCAATCAAGCCAAAAAAATTTGTTAAGTGGGCTACTATAATCAATTCACAGAGAAGTATATTTGAGCTACTGTAAGATAGATCCAAACCACTGAATATTAAGCCATAGAGAGGATCTAAGCCTACTAAGCCACAACAAATTTGTCATGTAATGAGCTACTATATCATAGGGATGATGAGCCACCAAAGGGGTGCCCAATACCTTGAATGTGATATCAAACTTCTCATTTTTTATTATTGGTGTTGTTGGACTGATACTTTGCCTTTACGGAAATAGTTTTAGTCTAAGTTTCCAAGGATAAGTGTGGGGTTGGGTATTCTTTTATATAGGAGTTACTGCAACTGCCTTTGGCTCTACTTATTATCATCTCAAACCAGATGATGCATGACTTGTATGGGATCGTTTACTTATGACTATTGCATTCACTTCAATCATGGTTGTCTTCATTATTATTGCTGAAATGATAAGGACTATGTATCTTTTTCCTCTTCTTATGGTGGGCATTGTCAGCATTTCTTACTGGAGGTATTTTGATGACCTTAGGCCCTATGATCTGTTCCAGTTTATTCCATGTATTGCAATTCCAACAATGACTAGTTTACTACCTGCAATGTATACACATTCTATATACTAGTTATGGGCAGCAGGAGCATGGTGCCATGCCACAAGAGTTAAGTGAAGTCATGAAAAATATAAGAGTGACGCCAAAATGTCATTGTGATGTGATATCTTTGATACCTATTAGTATGATTCTTCTACTGAGTACCGAATAATGATGTAATGAATCATTGTGTAATAACAATATTACTATACCAATAATGAATTAGTTGTGCATTGCCAAGTCATAGAAGATTCATTCCACAAAGATGTGTGGGCATAATAAGTGATGCCACATAAATGAGCCATAGAACATATGTAGGGCAGTTTCCATGCCATGAAACATATGTGAGTATGATGAGCCACAGAGTATAGCATGAGAGTCATAAATTCATTGTGCGATAGATTTAACAAGGATCTCCACTATGTTCAAATCCCAGCATTCCAAGGGTCAACATCTCATCGAGTTGTGTGTTAAAGCACCATCGCTAGCAATGAGATAAGGGTAGGAATACATCTAGAAGCCTCGAGGTCGTTTTTATGATAAGATCTTATGACTCGGTTTATACATTCAGCAGATGGCTAGCATCAATTCGAACCCATTCAAAATCGGATCTTCTTATTTTGGTCTTGAATCCGTTTATAATTCTAAGTTTGTATGTGTGTGTAACCAAGGGCCTAAATAATTGGGCAGTGTTGCTGCTATATAGGGGAGCACTGCGTAGGAGTAGGTATGTAGAGCACAAAATTGCACAGAAGTAGGCTGAGACAGATCGCGGAGAATAGGGGTATGCTAGGGATTGCAAAATAATGATCGATTATGGACTAGAGCCCAGCGTAGCATCTGTATCATTTGATTTAATTAAACATTTGTGTAATTTGATTTTTGTAATGTGATTATGTTAGTAATGTGATTTTGCATTTAATTTACATTTACAGGTTGTCTTGAATTTCTGGGTTGGTGTGTTAATGTAGCTATTTTCAAGAGGATCGAGCTGGGTGATCGAGCCCATCAGTCAGCACGCTGCTTAGATTTCTTAGAATTCATTCATTTATTTTACTGCATTTAATTACCGCATTGTGTGTGAGTGTGATCTACATTTTCTGCAATAATTTTTCTATTTGGTTATGCAGGTTTGGTTTATGAATTCATTGATGTCGATAATTTAGAATTTGTTTCTGAATGCAATCAGTTAGCTAGAATTTATCTTATTTTTGTTTCTCATCCTTATCATTTGTTGTGTTCAACAAACATATTTTTGATTGTAAAGGGATTTATAACATAAGACATTTAAGTATTGAGTTTACTTTGAAATTTCTTATTTATTTTCCTACATGATTTCCTTTCTGAATTATTTATAGGGTTTTGATTTTGTGAGTTCTCGAGTCCATATTCTGGCATATATTGTGCTATGTCTCTAAGTCGTACGACCCCAGACTGAAAATTTAAATGTGGGTGTAAATATAGCATTTATACCTCCCAACATTTTGGCATCATTTCCGGGGAGGCATTGTAGGATAAGGTGTTGTGATTTGTTATGCTTTTTCCTTTCTTTCGCAATTAAAATTTTAGATTAATGAGATTCTCCTTTCTTGTTGAAGCATATTGGACTGTATTGCCAGAAAGCTCACAGGGCAATTTTTCTTTCTCGCAAATGAGCGATTTTATTTCTTGTAAATGAGATATTTTATTTACAGCAAAGTGTGGTTTCTTTCTTTACTGCAATTGAGATTATTTGATTCATTTTTTTCGCTTTTACCTTCACAGGGAAACTAGAGGGCGAAGATGATAGTAATACGTGAGTGAAGAGCCACGCATCTGTTTTTTCTTGGGGTCACTGCAAATTTTGGTTTCCCATAAATGAAGATTTCAAGTTTGGATCTAATAAGAACTTCCAGCTAGCAAGAAAATGTCAGGAAGTGTGATGTTATTCCAAGAATTATCTCAAATCCTAGCAGAATTTGGGGTCTATGATTCACAGAAAGATCACATTTTGGCATCAATCAGAGAAAGGTTTATTCCTATGGAAGAGAAGTTTCATGAAGATCCAAAAGATCTTCCTAAGGAGACCGATAATTTTTGGATCATGCATGATGAAGAGAAGCCATCAGAAGCAGAAAATATATTTGATCTAGCCTACACTTTGGAGGATAAGCAAGGAAATGTGTAGGACTTGACTAATTCACTGAATGTTACTCATGAATTAATTCAACTAGATTATATGGATCCTATAGAATCCTGGTTTCAGATGATTTTCAGTATCCACTCCTCGTTTATCATTCAGAAATTTGTAGCATCACATCAGTTAGTGGAGTTGGTACCTCATGTTTTGGTATTTTCTCACATATACTTTTCAAATTTGAACATGAGTATAATTATCCTTCTGTTGCGCACATGGATGCATTGGAAGTACTCATATAATTAGAAGGGAGTATTTTGCCTCTTAGGGTAGGGTAGGGTAGAATAATAAATTAATAAATTTTTAATAATGCTATTAGGGTTTTGAATTTTAAATCATAGTCATTGAAATTGCTTGTGATAAACATCAGTTGTTAACACATACATTTGTGACAAAACTTGTTGAGTATGATTCACTCCAATACCTCATGATTTTGAAAAAGTAACCAGGATTAATCACTCCAAATGAGTTGTCATATGAGATATATGTTTTCATCCCTTGGAAGGTAATATTCAAAAAACCCCTATGGTGGACCACTCTTGTAAAGATCATAATGAGCTATTAATGAGAACACTAGCTTTATCAACTCAAGGAATATTTCAGGCATTATCTTGGATATCTTCAATAAGTCTTTAGGTTAGAGGAATTAGCCAGCAATGGTTAGTCATTAAAAAAAATTCACGCCATCTTGTACTCTTAAGGAGTAGATATGTCTCCCCACTTATTAAGTAACCTTTAAGGTTAATCGTAATCAGAGCTTACAAGATATTTAGGGGAGGATAGGAGGTCTTGTAATGAGTTGACCTACCATGATCATGATACCTAACATGCATGACATTACTGTCGCTGGTCACCAAGCCAAATTTATGGCTTTCAGCCAAAAGCTGGAAGACAGGAGGTCTCATCACGAGCCGGCTTATTCATCGATGTTACTTCTTGTGAGTGGCACTGCCATCAGTTGGTTACCAAGCCAGGACAGTGGCCTTCATCTAAAATTCAAACAAGCTAACTCTAAATCTATATTTAGTAAGTGGGACACGGGCATTCGTTGGGTTAATAGGCATCCTTGCCGAGGTTATGGACACCTGTGGGCATCAGGGACATGTCTGTGGTATTAAAGTTAATCGTGTACTATGAATTTCTTGGTTATCCTTCTCTTTCCCTGAAAAATCATCCTTTTTCTTGGAAAATGGTTTTAAGATGATTTGAACATAATGCTTTGAGTTCTAATTTTCAAAAAATCAAGAAACTTTAATGATGTGGTGCCCTTAGTGAAGGTAATTATTTATACTATATTAAATGGAAATTTGGTTTTGAATCTAGATGACAACAAAATTTAGAGTGTTGAATAAAGAGGTTGTTGATTGGTCCAGGAAATTGTGATATTACTCTATTTTTATTTCCCTTTTCTGGTATCATAACTTTATATTATATGGTATTTGGAGTGATGAAATACTCAATGATGTTTCTTCACAAGGTGTTGATTGGAAGCAATGTGTATTTATGGTGGTTGCCTCTAAATATGTGTTGCATGACCTAGGTACAAGATTGTTATAGTAGGTGCAGGAATCTTGTGGTAGTCTTTTGAAACTGCACTTTTTAGCAAAATTTGATTCTTATCATGAGACTTTGGGCAGAAACAAAACACAGAATTCATTTGGTACAAGGTAATAGGTATGTGCCATACTCTTTTCTCTATCATGCTACTTTCAGTACCTGGTCTTGTTTTATCATTCCTACAATTGATACATTCATTAAAAATGTAACATGGTTTTACCTGGCATTGTAATAGTTATGTTGTAGGCTAATGAATGTTTTAAATGACAAGCATCTTTATATTTCCTTGCTGAAATTTTTGATGACACACTTATTGGAAGCATAGTTTTGTCTTTGAACATTTCCCCTACCTTCTTTCATAATTTTATAGTTTAAAGGTTTGACGTGCATGAGGACGTGCAAGAATATCAGCTTGGGGGGATGTTAAGCTGCCTTTTTGTCCAAATTTTATGGTTTTATCAAATAATTATATGATTGTACCTATTTTTTTTGTCCTTTTAAGTTGATTATTAGAGGCATTGAGAGGAAATAACTATTCAGCTACAAATTATTGTTATTAATTAATTTGAAGAGTATTTTTGTGAAAATTTCATTAATAAATGCCTTCTTGGTGGCAGGTGAATAACCTTAGTGCAGGAATGCAATTGAGTACGAATTCATCTCAAGTTTAGTAAACGGTTTCAAATGAAGTTTCAATCCAGAGGATGTAAAATTAAATTGAAGTTTTTATCTTCTACATTCTATGCAAATTATGGACACATGCAGGAGACCTTAACGAAACCGTAAATGCCTATTTCAATGAAGGAGAACATGTTCTAACACGACCATATCATGATGAGGATCCCCAATCTGATTGGATGGAACAGAGTCAACCACCCAAGATGGAAGATCGATACCCAACTGAGCCTTTCCCTTCTATTCCTTCAAATTATCCTGGAATCGGACCAATAAACCAAGAGCTTATGAGTAGTCTTATATCTGATATGAGAAGTACATCTCGCATGCCTTTTAGAAATTTGATACCATATGTTTCTCATCCAAGAAATGTGATAACTATTCCAATTAAGTCGAAGGATGAGGATCAAGTAGCGATGGAATTTTTTCTCTAGCCATTGAGGAGGTGTATGCTAGTGTTCGTACACAAGGTCCTGAAGTTAGAGGGAAATTGATATTTGATGTTGATGACGATATTCCAAGTACTGCATATTTTACTCTCATATCAGATTCAAATTCAAGAATTCATGATTGAAATCTTCGTAGGATTCATGGGAGAAGTCAAAATCGGTATAGGCGTAATTATGATCGTGAGCATGGCCATGACCGTGATCGTGAAAGATGTCATAGACACAGGTCTCGGTCTTGTTCAAGTAGAAGGTTAGGGAGATATTCTTGGAGACGTCCTTGCTCAAGATCCATCTGGAGAGGGACTAGAAGGAAGTGCACATATGGTTTTGACATGGTTCCACTAGGTGCAGCCACAGTTGCAGGTGATGGAGCTCCAGGCATAGTTCCTTGAGTTTCTCAGCCAGTGCCTGGAGTGTTCTTGATGGTGCCATTTTCAAATGCATAGTTGGAGTTACTAATATGGCAGTGCAAGCTATGGTCCAACAGGCAACCAGAAATGCCCGTAGAGTATTTGTTAAAGGTTTCCTTACTATTTTAATAATGCCCAAATAAGGTGTGAAGCTGGAATGAAGGATATGATAGATAGATACTTCAAGGGAGGAGCTTTACTAATCAATTGAGCCACAAAAATTTATTAAGCGGGCTACTATAATCGATTCAAAGAGAAGTAGATTTGAGCTACTATAAGAGAGATCCAAATCACTGAATATTAAGCCATAGATAGGATCTGAGACTACTGTGCCACAACAAATTTGTCATGCAATGAGCTATCATATCATAGGGATGACGAGCCGCCAAAGGGGTGCCCAATACCTTGAATGTGATATCAAACTTCCCCTTTTTTATTATTGGTGTTGTTGGACTGATATTATTCCTTTACGAAAATCATTTCAGTCTAAGCTTCCAAGGAGAAGTGTGGGGTTGGGTATTATTTTATATAGGAGTTACTACAACTGCCTTTGGCTTTGCTTATTACCATCTCAAACCAAATGATGCACAACTTGTATGTGATATTTTACCTATTACTATTGCATTCACTTCAATCATGGATGTCTTAATCATTAATGATGAAAATACAGGAACTATGTCTCTTTTCCCTCTTATTATGGCGGGCATTGTCACCATTTCTTACTGGAGGTATTTTGATGACCTTAGGCCCCATGCTCTGGTCCAGTTTATTCCATGTATTTTGATTCCAAAAATGACTATTTTACTACCTGCAATGTATACACATTCTATATACTGGTTATGGGCACCAGAAGCATGGTGTGATGCCACAGGAGTTAAGTGAAGTCATGCAAAGTATAAGAGTGATGCCAAAATGTCGTTGTGATGTGATATCTTTGATACATATGAATATGATGCTTCAATTGAGTACCAAATTATGGTGTAATGAATTGTTGTGTAATAACAATGTTACTGTGCCAATAATGAACTAGTTGTGCATTGTCAAGTCATAGAAGATTCATTCCACAAAGATGTGTGGGCATAATAAGTGATGCCACATAAACAAGCCATAGAACATATGCGGGCCAGTCTCCATTCCATAAAACATATGTGAGTATGACAAGCCAAAGAGTATAGTGTGAGAGTCATAAATTCATTATGCGATAGATTTAACAGGAAGCTCCACTATGTTCAAAGCCCATCATTCCAAAGGTCAGCACCTCATCGAGTTGTGCGTTAAGGCACCATCGCTAGTAATGAGATAAGGGTTGAAATATCTCTATAAGCCTCGAGGTATTTTTTATGATAAGATCTCATGACTCATTTTATACATTCAGCAGATGTCAAGCATAAATTCGAACCCATTCAAAATCGGATATTCTTATTTTGGTCTTGAATCAGTTTATAATTCTAAGTTTGTATGTGTGTGTAACCAAGGGCCTGAATAATTTGGCAGCGTTGCTGCTATATAGAAGAGCATTGTGTAGGAGTAGGTAGGTAGAGGACGGAAATGCATACAAGTAGGCTGAGACAGAACACAAAGAATAGGGGTATGCTGGGAATTGCAGAAGAATGCCCGATTGTGGACTAGAGCCTAACGTAGCATCTGTATCATTTGATTTAATTAAACATTTGTGTAATTTGATTTCTATAATGTGATTTTGTGAGTAATGTGATTCTGCATTTAATTTACATTTACAGGTTTACTTGAATTTCTGCGCTGGTATGTTAATGTAGTTCTTTTCAGGAGGATCGAGCTAGGTGACCAGGCCCATCAGTCAGCTCGCTGCTTAGATTACTTATAATTTATACATTTATTTTACTGCATTTCATTCCTGCATCGTGTGTGAGTGTGATTTACATTTTCTGCAATGTTTTTTCTATTTGGTTATGCAAGTTTGTTTTATGAATTCACTGATGCCGATACTTTAGAATTTATTTCTGAATGCAATTAGTTACACAACATTTCTCTTATTTTTGTTTCTCATCGTTATCATTTGTTGTGTTCAAAAAATATTTTTTTGATTGCAGATATATTTATAACAAAATACGAAATTAACTCAACATTGTTTGATCATTTATAAGTAGTCTTAATTCTAGGATTTTACATGTTCGTTGTTTTAATTTAAAAAGTAGACTTCATGAATTGGCCAGCAACGAATTTAATCTTCTTTGAACACTGAAATCAACGAATTTAAACTACTTTGAACACTACGATTCAATTTCACAGATTTCCTTTATGCTTGCATGGGCTAGATAAATTTTATGTCGGTGTTAATCTAGAATTTATTTATGTTCGAGCAATTGAGTAGAGTACCAATTAGAAAGTGTTTTTCTTCTTCAATTTCACTCTTGTCATGTTTGGGATATTATATAATGAAATGTATATTAAATAGCAAGGATTCAAGACGAGGATAAATATCAACAAGGGTTTCATTTAATTTGATATTTATATTATTGGACACTCATAAACAATTTAAATTATTTTATGGATTGATCTTGGGATTGTAAGGAAATCACATTTATTTAAAAGCCAATATTAGTTTAAATACATTCTTAACATAATTAAAGTGTCCAAAAAAAACTCTTGAAGATATCCTCATTCAATAAATTTAAAAGTCTGAATTGAATATTCCCATACACTTATGATTCCTTTCCATCAACAGTACTTGCATCATTTGGAAGCGGCATTTTAAGTACAGATCTTAAAGTAGCATTTTAAGTACGGATTTAAAGCATCATTTTAAGAAGAGGTTTTAAGTAGTTAGAATAGAATTGTTTTATGCTTTGTAGTTGTAGTCTTTTATAGCTTTGCATTCTTTTTCTGCAATGTGTTTACCTTGAAATGTCTTATTTATTTTCCTACATAATTTCCTTTCTGAATTAGTTCTAGGGCTTTGATTTTGCAAGTTCCCGAGGCCATATTCTGGCATATATTTTGTTGTGTCTCTAACTCTTATGACACCGGATTGAAAATTTAAATGTGGGTGTAAATCTAGCATTTATACCTCCCAACATTTTGGCATTGTTTCCAAGGAGGCGTTGTAGGATAAGGTGTCATAATTTTTTATGCCTTTTCCTTTCTTTTGCAATTAAAATTTTAGATTAATGAGATTCTCCTTGCTTGCTAAAGAATACTGGATAGTATTTCTAGAAAGCTCACAAGCCAGGTTTTCTTTCCCGCAAATGAGTGATTTTCTTTCTTGGAAATGAGTGATTTTATTTACTACAAAGTGTGGTTGCTTTATTTACTGCAATTCAGATTAGTTGATTCATTTTTTTTCACTTTTACCTTCACAAGGAAACTAGAGGGTAGATATGATAGTAAGACATGAGTGAAGAGCCACGCATCCGTTTTTTCTTGGGTTCACTCCAAAGTTTGGTTGCCCGTAAATGAATATTTCAAGTTTAGTGCTAATAAGACTTTCCAGCTAGAAAGAAAATGTCAGTAAGTGTGATGTTATTCCAATAATTATCTCAAATCCTAGCAGAAGCTGGGGTCTCTGATTCATAGAAAGATAACATTTTGGCATCAATGATAGAAAGGTTTATTCCTCTGGAAGAGAAGTTTCATGAAGATCCAGAAGATCTTCCTAAGGAGACCAAGAAGTTTTGGATCATGCATGATGAAGAGAAGCCATCAAAAGCAGAACATCTATATATTCCAGCCTACACTTTGGAGGATAACCAAGGAAATGTGGAGGACTTGTCTGATGCACTGAATGTTACTCATGAATTAAGTGACCTAGAGTATATGGATCCTATAGAATCCTAGTTTCATATGACTGTCACTATCCACTCCTCGTTTATCATTCGGAAATTTGTAGCATCACATCAGTTAGTGGAGTTGGTAGCTCAAGTTTTTGGTATTTTCTCGCATATACTTTTTAAATTTGAACATAAGAATAATTATCCTTTTGTTGCACACATGGATTCATTGGAAGTACTCCTATACTTAAAAGGAAGTCTTCTGCCTCTTAGGGTAGGGTAGGGTAGAAGAATAAATTAATAAATTTCTTATAATTCTATTAGGGTTTTGAATTTTAAATCATATCCATTGAAATTGTTTTTTATCAACATTAGTTGTTAACACACACATTTGTGACAAGTATTGTTGAGTACGATTCACTCTAATGCCTCATGATTTTGCAAAAGTAACCAGGATTAATCACTCCAAATGAGTTGCCATATTATATATATGTCTTCAGTTTCCCTTGGAAGGTACTATTGAAAAACCCCCTATGGTGGACCACTCTTGTAAAGATCATAATGAGCTATTCATGAGAACACTAGCATTATCAAATCAAGGAATCTTTAAGTCACTATCTGGGATATCTTCAATTAGTCTTTAGGGTTGAGGAATTAGCCAGCAATGATTATTCATTAAAAGCTTTTCACGCCATCATGTACTCTTAAGGAGTATATCTGTCTCTCCACTTATTAAGTAACCTTTAAGGTTAATCATAATCAAAGCTTACAAAAGATTTAAGGGAGGATAGGAGATCTTGTGAGGAGACGACCTACCACAATCATGAGACGTAACATGCATGACATTACTGGTGTTGGTCCCCAATCCAGAGTAATGGCTTTCAGCCAAAATATGGAAGACATAAGGTCTCATCATGAGCCGGCCTATTCATCCATATTACTTATTGTGAGTGGCACTGCCATCAGCTTGTTACCAAGACAAGACAGTGGCCTTCATCTAGAATTCAAATAAGATAACTCTGAATCTATATTTTGTAAGTGGGACATGGGCATTTCATTGGGTTAAAATACATCAATGTCAAGGTTATGGACACCTGCGGGCAGCAGGGCCATGCCTGTGGTATTAAAGTTAATTGCATACTATGACTTGCTTGGTTATCCTTCTCTTTCCCTGAAAACTCATCATTTTTCTTGGACAATGGTTTTAAGATGATTTGAACATAATGCTTTGAGTTCTACTTTTAAAAAAATCAAGAATCTTTAATTATGTGGTACCCTTAGTGAAGGTAATTCTATATACTAGATTAAGCGGAAATTTGGTTTTCAATCTAGATGACAACAAAATTTAGAGTGTTCAATAAAAAGGTTTCTGATTGGTCCAGGAAAGTGTCATATCACTCTATTTTTATTTCCCTTTTCTGGTATCATAACTTTTATTTATATGGCATTTGGAGTGATGAAATACTCAATGATGTTTCTTCACAAGGTATTTATTGGCAGCAATGTGTATTGATGGTGGTTGCCTATAAATATGTGTTGCATGACCTAGGTACAATATTGTTATATTAGGTGCAGGAATCTTGTGGTAGTCTTTTGAAACTGCACTTTTTAGCAAAATTTGATTCTTATCATGAGACTTTGGGCAGAAACAAAATAGGGAATTCATTTGGGACAAGGTAACAGGTATGTGCCATACTCTTTTCTCTATCATGTCTACTTTTGGTACCTGATCTTGTTTTATCATTCCTACAATTGATGCTTTCATTCAAATTGTAACATGGTTTTAGCTGGCATTGTAATACTTATGTTGCAGGCTAATGAATGTTTTAAATGATAAGCATCTTTATATTTCCATGCTGAAATTTTTGATGACACACTTATTGGAACCATAGTTTTGTCTTCGAACATTTCCCCTACCTTCTTTCATAATTTTATAGTTTAAAGGTTTGGCTTGCACGAGGACATGCAAGAAGATCAGCGTGGGGGGATGTTGAGCTGCCTTTTTGTCCAAATTTTTACGGTTTTTATAAAATAATTATATGATTGTACCTGGTGTTTTTTTCCTTTTAATTTGATGGTTAGAGGCATTCAGAGGCAATAACTATTCAATTATGAATTATTGTTATTAATTAATTTGAAGAGTATTTTTGTGCAAATTTCATTAATAAATGCATTCTTGGTGGCATGTGAATAAGCCTAGTGCAGGAATGCAATTGAGTACGAATTCATATCAGGTTTGGAAAATGGTTTCAAATGAAGTTTCAATCTAGAGGATGTAAAATTAAATAGATTTTTTTATCTTCTACATTCCATGCAAATTATAGACACATATGGGAGACCTTAACGAAGTCGTAAATGCCTATTTCAATGAAGGATAACATGTGCTAACATTACCATATCATTATGAGGGTCCCCAATCTCATCGGATAGGATAGAGTGAACCACCCAAGATGGAAGCTTGATACCCAGCTGAGCCTTTCCCTTTTATTCCTACAAATTATCCTGTAATCGGACCAATAAATCGAGGGATTATGAGTAGTCCTATATCTTATGGGAGAAGTACATCTCGCATGCCTTTTATGAATTCGATACCATATCTTTCTCATCCGAGAAATGTGAGAACTATTCCAATTAAGTGGAAGGATGAGGGTCAAGTAGAGATGGAAATTTTTCTCCAACCATTGAGGAGGTGTATGCTAGTGTTCATGTACAAGGTCCCTAAGTTAGAGGTAAATTGATATTTGATGTTGATGACGAGCTTCCAAGTACTGCATCTTTTGCTCTCATATTAGATTCAAATTCAAGAATTCATGATCGACATCACCATAAGATCCATGGGATAATTCAAGATCAGGATAGGCACAGTTATGATCGTGAGCATGGCCATGACCGTGATCGTGAAAGACATCATAGACACAGGTCTCGGTCTCATTCAAGTGGAAGGTCAGGGAGCTATTTTTGGAGACATTCTCTCTCAAGATCCATCTCAAGAGGGACTAGAAGGAAGCACATATCTGGTTTCAACGTGGTTAAACCAGGTGCAGCCGCAGTTGCAGGTGTTGGAGCTTCAGGCATAGTTCCTCAAATTTTTCAGCTAGTGCCTGGAGTGTTCCCGATGGTTCCATTTGCAAATGCAATTTTGGAGTTACTAATATGGCAGTGCAAGCTATGGCCCAATAGGCAACCAGACATGCCCATAGATTATTTGTTGAAGGTTGCCTTACTATTTTACTAATGCCCAAATAAGGTATGAAGCTAGAATGAATGATATGATAGACAGATACTTCAAGGGAGGAGCTTTACTAATCAATCGAGCCACAAAAATTTGTTAAGCGGGCTACTATAATCGATTCACAAAAAAGTAGATTTGAGCTAATGTAAGATAGATCCAAACCATTGAATATTAAGCCATAGAGAGGATCTAAGCCTACTGAGCCACAAAAAAATTGTCATGCAATGAGCTACTATATCATAGGTATGACGAGCCGCCAAAGGGGTGCCCAATACCTTGAATGTGATATCAAACTTCCCCTTTTTTATTATTGGTGTTGTTGGACTGATACTATTCCTTTACGAAAATCATTTCAGTCTAAGTTTCCAAGGATAAGTGTGGGGTTGGGTATTCTTTTATATAGGAGTTACTGCAACTTCCTTTGGCTCTGCTTATTATCATCTCAAATTATATGATGCACGAATTGTATGGGATCGTTTACCTATGACTATTGCATTCACTTCAATCATGGTTGTCTTCATTATTATTGATGAAAAGACAGGGACTATGTCTATTTTTCCTCTTCTTATGGCGGGCATTGTCAGCATTGCTTACTGGAGGTATTTTGATGACCTTGGGCCCTATTCTTTGGTCTAATTTATTCCATGTATTGTGATTCCATCAATTACTATTTTACTTCCTGCAATGTATACGCATTCTATATACTAGTTGTCGGTAGCATGAGCATGGTGCAATGCCACAAGAGTTAAGTGAAGTCATGCAGAGTATAAGAGTGATGCCAAAATGTCATTGTGATGTGATATCTTTGATACCTATGAGTATGATGCTTCAACTGAGTATCGAAATATGGTGTAATGAATTACTTTGTAATAACAATGTTACTGTGCCAATAATGAACTAGTTGTGCATTATCATGTCATAGAATATTCATTCCACAAAGATGTGCAGGCATAATAAGTGATGCCACATAAACGAGCCATAGAACATATGTGGGCTAGTCGCCATTCCATAAAACATATGTGAGTATGACAAGCCACAGAGTATAGCATGACATAAAGTCATTATGCGATATATTTAATAGGAAGCTCCACTATGTTCAAAGCCCAACATTCCAAGGATCAGCTTGTTGCTTAGATTTCTTAGAATTTATTCATTTCTTTTATTGCATTTCATTCTCGCATCGTGTGTGAGTGTGATTTATATTTTCTGCAATATTTTTTCTATTTGGTTATGCAGGTTTGGTTTATGAATTCAATGATGCCAATACTTTAGAATTTATTTCTAAATGCAATTAGTTAGCCAGCATTTCACTTATTTTGGTTTCTCATCATTTTCATTTGCTCTGTTCAAAAAATATATTTTTTATTGTAGAGGGATTTATAACAGAATATGAAATTAACTCAAAAAGGGAGCTCTTCTTGAATGGTTCATGAGGCACAATACTTGCTAATGTTTTGTAAATGGGGTAGCAATCTAAGCGGTCTTGATTGTGGGGAAAACTCCACAGTTAAGCGCACTTGAGTCAAAGGAGTTCTCGGATGGGTGACCTCCCGGGAATTCCTGGTTACTGGGTGAAAGCCTTGGAAGTGATGGTCGACGCTATGTGATTCATTTCACTAGTTTCAATCGCACTTCTTCACCCCTCTGAGCATCACGCGATGCAATGAGTGCTAAGTGGAATATTCAAAAATCATGAGAAATTAGTCAGTTACAACTACCTTTCATGAAAATCGTCATAGATGAATGACTTACTTAACGCAGTTGAATCCCAAAAATGATATCTAATATAATGCATTATGGAAACCCCTCATACTTAACTCAACATTATTTGGTCATTTATAAGTAGTCTTAATTCTAGGATTTTACATGTTCATTTTTTTAATTTAAAAATCAAACTTCATTAATTATCTAGCAACGAATTTAAACTTATTTGAACACTGCAATCAATGAATTTAAACTGGTTTGAACACTGCAATTCCATTTCACAAATTTCCTTTACGCTTGCATAGGCTAGATAAATTTTATGCTGGTGTTAATCTATAATTTATTTGTGTTCCAGCAATTAAGTAGAGTACCAATTAGTAAGTGCTTCTCTTCCTCAATTTCACTCTTTCCCTGTTCAGGATATTTTATAATGAAATGTTTATTAAGTAGCACAGATTCAAGACGAGGATAAAGATCAAAAAGGGTTTCATTTAATTTGATATTTATATTATTGGACACTCATAAACAATTTAAATTATTTTATGGATTTATCTTGGGATTGTAAGGAAATCACATTTATTTAAAAGCCAAGATTAGTTTAAATACATTATTAACATAATTAAAGTGTCCAAGAATACTCTTGAAGATATCCTCATTCAATAAATTTAAAAGTATGAATTGAATATTCCCATACACTTATGATCCCTTTCCATCAACAGTACTTGCATCATTTGGAAGCAACATTTTTAAGTATAGATCTTAAAGTACAATTTTAAATACAGATTTAAAGCACCATTTTAAGAACAGATTTTAAGTAGTTGGAATAGAATTGTTTTATGCTTTTCTGTTGTAGTCTTTTACAGCTTTGCATTCTTTTTCTGCAGTGTGTTTACTTTGAAATGTCTTATTTATTTTCCTGCATGATTTCCTTTCTGAATTAGTTCTAGGGTTTTGATTTTGCAAGTTCCCGAGGCCATATTCATGAGCTATTGTTTTCAATTATATGCTAATATGATACCATCCCCTAACATGATTTACCATATCATGCTTATAATTATTCCTACCGTGATAGCTATATTTCACAAAAAATTAAAAAGAACTAGGTGGAGAATACTTATCTCAATAATAGTAAAGATTTTTTACTTCCTACTTCTTGGATTTCTTCTTTTCAACTTCTTTCATTTCTTTAGTGATATGGGATTCTTCCCTTATTTTTTTTGTTGTTTTACTTATCTAACTTAGGAAAATCTCTCTTGCAGTTTCCATATTCTCGACATCTATAGCATTGGATCTGTGACATATTGATCTTCTTCTTTTTTTGAGGATCAAACTTTCAAAATATATCTTTTCTTCTTGACATGTCAACAAATGTTTGAAACTTCTTATTTGATCCTACATCACATTTTTCCTTAAAAAAAATTCTTCAATATTGCATAATGACTACAAATGATTGAATGGTATATATTTCTTGTCTTCATCCACCTTTGACAGAAGGTTACCTTATTCAGCAGTTAGTGCATTTAGAACAATGGTAATCATTTCTTTATCAAATATCATATCTCCTAGATCTTGAATTTGATTCCTTATTTGAGATTATTTAGTAAGACATGTATATATCCCTTCATCCTTTGATGTGTTCAACTTATATAGTTTAGATCTTAGTGATATGACTCTTACTATTCTGCTTTCAGAGAATAGTTCCACTATCTTATCATATATTTATTTTGATGTCTCCAAATTTTCTACATAGGGGTTGAGGGAATCCTTGATGGATTCTACAAGAATCGTTTGACCCCTTAGACACTTTTTCATATATTTAGATAGTGTTTTCCCTTCATATGGTTTGGATACTTTTCCATTGACATGATTAATAACTTCATTTTCTTTTAGGACTAAATCTATCCTCTTTTTCCATACAAGGAACTTTTATGACCCAACCAACTTGTTGATCTCCTTGCAAAATGAAGTCATTTTACTAGATTTAGTCATAGAAATAAAAATACTTACTTGACAAGTGAATATGAACTCTTCAACTCGATGCCTTTGTTGATGATGATTGATTATGCCTTGATGCTTCTTGGATGATCTTCTTCAAGGATTTTTGAAATAGGATTTTATTTTGAGATGAATTCCTTTTCTTCAATGAGAGGGAGATTTCCTTGAAATCCTTGATGATGATGAAAACACCTTTATTATTCTTGCCTTGAATGTGAAAAATTAAATATTCTTTAAATTCCTTCATTTTAATATCTTCCCTTTGATGAATGATAGAGTGATGTTCCCAAGAAATTTTCAAGTGTAGATGCCTTCTTTGAAGTAACTAGGGTTTTGACTTCCTTCAAGATGATGATGTGATCCTTGTCCTCAAAATTCCTTGGAGATGAGAGAATATCCTTGATACTTTTTCTCCAAATTCTAACCTTAATTTTTCTTTATTGAGCTTCCCTTCCTTGACTTTTCACCTTAGCTCTGAAACCATGTTGAAAAATCAAGGGGCAGTATGTGAAGGTGATTTATCTTACTTTGGTAATTGCTTGTAATTCCTTTTTACTTTACTTGATTAAATTCTTCTTTCCTTTATTAATATTAGGTTCTATATCATCAAATAGCTACCAAAAACATAAATAAAAATGAGACAATAAGACACAAGATGTAGGCGATCAGCCAGGGCCAAAGGAAAACCCACCATAAATTCTTCTTCTTATAGAATATTTACTTGAAAAAATCCAATACCTAGACCCTTGGCCAAGAACCCCTCCAAGACCAATTCAATTATTTATCTTTAAATAGATTCTCTTTCCATCAACTTTGACCTACTTAGCAACTACAACTCCAAATGCAACTATAACTTCAACTTTCTCATAAATTGAAATTTCGACTTTCCTAGATATTGTAACTTTGACTTGCCCATAAACTGCAACATCAACTTGCCCAAAAACTACAACTTCGACTTGCCCAAAAACTACAGCTTTGACTTGCCCATAAACTACAACTTCTCTTCTTGATGACCTAACTTCACTTCTGCAACTCGGCATCATTGCAGCAATATTTCCCTAATTCCTTCGCAAGTGTGAAAAGGAGTAGCCCAAAAAAAATCCAAAAAAGCTTGACTTTTCCTCCTCCACTTTTCTTCCTCTTCTTTGAACTTCTTCTTGTCCTTATAATCGAACTTGTGTGTGAGGGTGAAATGTCTCCAAATGAGGTCGAAGTCATCTTTATATAAGCTTCTCAATGGGTCGAATTTCTCCTTTAGGCCAACTTATCTCTTCATGTAGGTCGAATTGATATTTGTGCCATGATGAGGTCTTGGAGGGTCTTTTGACTCAATAATTTTTCTTTTACAATATGTAACATGCCCAAATGGGTCTATAATATGTGACAATGGCTCAATGACTTTATGAAAAACCTAGAAGCACTCAATGGGTGCTTGACCTATTAAAATAAATTATCTTTAGGATGAAACCCATGCCTCAAGACTCATAATAATACTAATAAAATTATCTTTTCATTAAATACATAAAATCATCATTATGAAGACAAAACCTAGTCACATATTTCAACATTAATTGCATTCTAAATATACTAAAGTATCATTTTCATTATTTTCCAATGACTTTCATTGGATGTTTGCATATATTGAGAAACAAAACCAACAACAAATAAAATAGTAAGATGGGTATGATTCAAATGTAAGAGTCTACCAATTGACAATACAAAGTGGCATCAACTCGGTTGTAGTGTAGGTGGCGGTAAGTTTGACTCCAAATTAAAAGCGAGAATGGGATCGTTTACAATCTTCCGTGTGAAAACAATGAAGAAGGTCGCGTGCGTGCTTGGAAATAAAATTTCCTAACTTGGTTTGCAATGCTTAGAGAATAAGAAAATAATACAAATATCCTAAGTTTGTCATTTCAAACCTCTTCTTAAGGCTTGATTTCACATAGGTTAAAATTTTAGGGTCACTATAGGTGAGGATAAGCTTGTGAACTTAAAAAAAAAGTATTATGATATGGCTTCTTACTTTAGCAGTGTAGACATTGGGGTAAAAATGACATCTAGAGAATTTGGTGTCGAGAGTAAATCTATAATTTTTTACATATCGAGCTTGAGGAGCTTGTTTAAGACACTAAAGAGATTTTTTAAGGTGACAGACAAGGCTAAAGTAAATTTGGACATAGCTAGGAGGTTGTACCATATATTCTTCTTGTAGATCCCTATTTAAGAAGGCATATTTAACATCCATATAATGGATCTTCAATCCACATGAGTTTGAAGGGATAGAACATGGTGGATGGATTTCATTTTGAAACTTGGGAAAAGGCTTCATTGTAGTAAATTTCTTCAACTTGAGAGAATCCTTTAGGAATTAATTGGGATGTGTGTCTTTCAATACTTTGTTAGGATATTCTAACACATAGGGAATAGTTAAGTATAACTTTAGCATAGAGTTAGGTAAAGTGTGTTTCTTTACTATGTACATTTGTAACTTATAATCTGATGATCACAATATGTAGTGATATGACGGTTCACTCTCTCCTCGGTATTAACGACACTTGATATGTGGCTTAACACCCGATTGGTCCATGAACTCTATTTAAAGAGAATAAAGGGCCATTTATCTAGAAACCATTTATGAGAGAAGCTTATGTAAATTTTATTTCTTTATATTAATAAATTTCCTTAAGTGGCCGCATTGGCTCAAGCCTATAGGCAAAAATATTGAGATGGGGGGTGAATCAGTATTTACGAGAATCACAATATTTAACTTTTATTTTACTTATTTCTATATGCAAGTTTGATTATCCCAACTAGCGTATCTACGCGAATATCCTAAAGGAAACTTGCGTATACCCAAATATCTTACTGTTCAAATAAATATTCAAAAACATTACTTAGCCCAGTTCATTAGTTATGCATAAAATAGTTAAGAAGTAAACATGTACAATAATAAAAGAATAAATCATCCACTACTGGAAGCGAGCTACAACCCCTTGAACTGATCACCAACTTATACTAGCAGGAAGCTTCGACTTCCACACTGAAGGCTTCAACCCTCAGAAACACTGCAGACCACATTTCATTTATTTTCACATTGGATCCAACAGCTTCAATGCAACTTAATTTTTATATCAACACCAATAGCCAAAAACCAAAATTTAAACAAAACAGTGAGATCACTGCAACCTGATCACAGTAATAAACTCAGACTTCTGAAATAACATGCAAAATTAACTTCAACCCTGATAATTCATTCAATCAAATGTATACACTACTTCACTTACTACAACCAACATATATACATGCTTTCCCGTGAACCAACATGCATATAGATCTTTATATACTAAATTTTAAGTATCTGATCAGACTAATATCATATATGAGACAATAAGGCATACTTTGTCAGATGTACAGAACCCTTATTCATTCAGGATCATCCATCATATTTAATCACCCAATCATTGATCATATTTTTACATAATCAACTAGCAGCATATACAGTATTCAAACAACCTAGATCTACATGAAGACTTCATTGAAAAACACACAAACATAGCATAAATGATCAGACATTATCTTCATCAATATTCAATAAAACCATAACTTCAAAAAGCACTTTTGTTGAAACTAACTTGTGTGTATACGCGCATTTACTGAAACTAACCTACATGTATATGCGCTTTCACCGTGACGAACCAACGTATAGATATGTAAATATTCAGGACTGCATAAGATTTAAGATCAACAGACTTACTTAGAGCATACCCTTCACTTCACCAAACATGTGCCAGATCACAAATCTAAACATCTCACAAATAGATCAAGCAAATACATAGTCATTTCAGGTCTAGAGATCTTGATCCATCATTATATTCATAGGTGCATCATTATTTCAGATCTATTAATAAATTGTAACCCATTCCATGCAAATATACTTCAAAGTGAAGTATTCAATCAAAACCAATACACTTTCACGCTTTTCACTATGATATTCTTCTCCTTATATGGTTTGAGACTTTCCCAATACCATGAGCCAAAACCACACAAGTGTCGATGGTATTCTTGGATGGAATCAAATAGACGACACATTGCTCAATAATGTGGGTAAACACCATGGTAAGGACCCCTGGTATCATAAACTAAGTTTGTAAGTTGATATGCGACTTGGCTTATTCGTACCCACGTGTATACATGACTTATCTTCATCAAAACTGTGTATACACTATTTATGGAAACCTGCATATACATATTGAAACATTACCTATATCATTTCTTTGTTACTAACTGGAATTCCTTTTGTTGTCACATATGAACTGACCTGCAGATGCGTCATTTTTCATATTTAACAAATAGGTTGCTATCAAAAGGCAACTCATCGAGTAGGTTTCCATCAAGGGAAACATAACCACATATTACATCATAATGCCAACAATCTCCCCCTTTGGACTTGATGGCAAACATGATAGTGTTTGATCACCACAACTTGTACCATGATAGTGTTTGATCACCGCAAATTGTAGGCACATCAATCATAGGCATTTTTAAAACACCAAGTTACTCTCCCCCTTTGACATCAAGAGCAAAGTGCGAACCGGTACAAGAATGTCGAGATCTGCACTGCACTATACAAATCATACTCCCCCGGAGCACATACTGAGTCATCAGAGTTTCAATAGAATAAATGGCTTCATGACTCAACTAAATATGTCATTTCCTATGACCAAAGACTCATACTTATATCAATATCCCAACAAAGTGGGGTTATATATTTGACTCAACTACCCAACCAAGTGGGTTTAGATTTTTGACTAAGTCCATACATGACTGAATATGACAACTTTATATCATAGGCCTCAACATGACCCTTTTATAACCAATACCAAAGGATCTCAAGAGAGATCATAATTCATCAATCAACATAATTCCAACAATGAATTATTTTTAGCAAGGCTAATTCTCCCCCTAAACTTGTGCATCTTGAACATTTTCAACAAGCAATTCATTAAAGCATATTCATCAAGTAGATAAATATCAAGGAAATGAACTGTAAGATGAAAACTAGAACTACAGAGTGTACCCATCAACACCTGAGAAACATAGCCAAAAATATGACACAGACTGTTCTGAAGGCTAACCCATAGATTTTATGACATCAAGATCCATATGTGATTTTATAGAGATAAACTCACGTATATATGTGACTAGGCTTCATGCAACTTGCATACTAAAAATAATTTTCTGAAATCAAACAGATTTGATAAGTGAAGCAGAGGCAATTCCCAGCTTTTGTTTGAGAATTTCAAATACTTCCCTAGGAAGAGGTTTAGTAAATATGTTAGCAACTTGTTCTTTGGAGGGAACATACTCCAATTAAACCTTTTGATCAAGCACTTGTTCTTGTAAAAAGTGATACTTGATAGAAATGTTCTTGTTTTTGGAATGAATAACATGATTTTTCAAGATACTGATGGCACTTGTATTATCACATAGGATAGAGATGGGAAGAGAACATTTTATTTTAATATCTTGTAATGTATGCATCATCCAAAGAAGTTGTGTGAAACATGATGCGGCAACCACATATTCTGCTTATGTTGTAGATAAGGCAATGGAACTTTGTTTCTTACTAAACCAGGATACTATCGGGGCCCCATATAAAATGCACCACCACTAGTGCTTTTCCGATCATCAATGTTTCCAGCCCAATCCACATATGTGTAAGCATAAAGAGTAATATCATCATTATTTGGGTACCATAGACCAAAATCTTGAGTTCCTTGTAGATATTTGAATATTATTTTTATGACTTGAAGATGTGACTCCTTTTGATTGGCTTGGAATCGTCTAACAATCCCAAATGCATGCATGATATCCGGTCTAGTCCCAATTAGATAAAGCATACTTCCAATCATAGATCTATACTCTGGTTGATTTACCATGGGAGAATCATCGTGAGAACTGAGGTTACATCCGGTCACCATTGGAGTGCTCACAAGTTTGCAGTCTTCCATCCTATATTTCTTCAGGATCTGTTTGAGATATTTTTCTTGTGTTAGGTCCCTATATTACTAGTATAGTCCCTTATTGTTATTAGTGTAACCCCCTTATTGTTATTATTGTACCCTTGTAACCCCTATTTTGTTATTATTTTTCCCTTAAATTATTATTGTTAGGTCGGCTAGGATTACATTGTGGCCCACTAGGATTACATTATGGCCCCATGGACTCCTATATATAGAAAGGAGGTTTTGTAAGTTGTATCATCCAAGAATTGTTCATTCATGTAATGTATTGGAGGTTGCCCCCTCGAAGTGGCTTATTTCTAAGGCGTTGATATCTCTTTTCTTCTATTTTTGGAGCCGGTTACACAACATTTGGTATCAGAGCTTTGGATTCTAGGGTTTCGCTGCTCCAAACAGGTCATCGTGGCATTTTCGCTATAACTTTTTTTCTACGAAGTTTCAGAAGCTGAAATTTTTAGGGTACGAAGCCGAAATCCTGAGGAAGATTGCCTAAAAATTTCAGAGCTTGTTTCGCAATATTTTCGGAGATATGATCTCGTGGAAGTTAGGTCTTTTTTCGAGTTCTAAGGAATTCATCGTGGCATTTGCGCTCATAAATTTTTTTCTCGCGAAGGTTTAGAAACTAAAATTTTTATGGTGCGAAGCTGAAATCTTGAGGAACATCATAAAAAAATTTCAGATCTTGGTTCACAATATTTTTGGAGATATGATGTGTGGAAGGTAGTGCTTTTTTAGGCTCCTGAATTTCATCTCAAAGAGGTGAACGTGGGAAAATCTTCACAACTCTCTCTTTGAGAATCGGATTGGAGTTCCGTAAAAATTGGTCACTATCACATAGACTGTAGTTTCTTGGATATCAATTTCAGAGTTGAAGGACAAAACAGTGACACGTGGCAAGTCGTACAAGTTCGCTATACTGAACCGGTCCATAATAAGGGTTTTGTGGGAGTTTGGACACAACTTTGTCTTGGAGAATCAAAATCAAGTCATACCTGTGGAATTCGAAATATAATTTATAGGGATACATCAGTACCAAAATTCAAATATTAAAGTTCTTCAATTACAGGGATAATTCAATTTCAATATCGAGCTCCTCAAAAGCAAGAAAAAGGTGTGTATTTTTTTTTGCAAATTGCATAAGTCTTGTTTAAAGAATCAATTTGAATTGATTCCAAGGGAATATTGTAGAATAGGTATCAATATTGGATTCTAAAATGGCGCCTAAAAAGAATTCAACACCCATTAAGCCTTCAGAAGGCTCTACCATGACTCATGAAGATGAAGAATTGCAACATGATCTATCAAAACTACAAGAGCAAGTGCAACAAATTTCACTCTCGCAAAAAGCAACAAAAAATGAAATGGAAGTTTTGAAGAAAGGCGTGGAAGTGAAGATGGATGGTTTGAAGAAAGGCGTGGAAGCTAAGATGGATGGCATGGAAACTAAGATGGATGGCGTGGAAGCTAAGATGGAGGACATGGAAGAAAAAATGAAAGACAACATGGAAAACATGAAGAATGATCTAAAAGCAAACATCAAAGGTTTGACAAAGTTGATACAAGAAATGATTCCTAATGGTGAAAACATAGTAGAGGAAACTCATGATGAGAACAAAATAAATGTTAATCGTCATTTCATAAACTCTAATGTTGGCGGAAGAACCACCATATTCCAAAGATGGATATGAGGAAGTTTGATGGAAAGGATCCTGTAACATGGATACTACAGATGGAGCAATATTTTGATCTCCATAACGTGCAAAACACACAAAAGGTACGCATTGTAACTTTACATTTAGAACAAAATACATTTGTATGGTATCGATGGCTTTGCTCCCGTAAAAAAATTGTCACTTGGTCAATTTTTACGGAAGAAATGATAGCACATTATGAGGATACAAAGAGCAACACCTTCTTTAGACAATTGATAAATCTCAAACAAAAGGGTTTAGTGGGGCAGCACATTGAGGAATTCCAAAAATTGAATATAAGGGTAACTGATATTCCAGAGGAACACAGGATCGATCTCTTCATAAGCACTTTAAAGGATAATATCCAACATGAAGTTCACGTTTTGGAACCAGATTCATTGGAGAAGGCATTCAGGTTGGCAAGAAAAGTTGAATGTAAAATAATGGTGACAAGGAAGCCTACCACTCAATTCTATAAAGAAGGGAGTGTTGCTATGCCTAGATTTCCACAACCTACAAGGTTGACACCACAACAATTGGAAGAAAAAAGAGCAAAAGGGCTTTGCTACAGTTGTGATAGAAAATACACTAAAGGTCATAAGTGTGCTGAGAAGAAACTATTTTACATAGCTTGTGAAGAGGAAGAAGAAAATGAACAAGAAGAGGATATACACCAGGAACCAGCCCTAGAAGAGGAAGAAATGAATCTGACCATATCGTGTAATGCACTGGTAGGAATTACCACTCCTAAAACTCTCAAGATAGAAGAACATATCAAGAAGAAAAAGGTAATAGTGTTGATTGATTCTGGTAGCACCCATAATTTTATTCATTGTAAGGTAGCCAAGGAATTAAATTGTTTCCTATACCCAGCACCAGAATGTCAAGTGATGGTTGCAAATGGAGGAACTATAAATTGCTCTGGAAAATGCCATAATATCAAGCTAACCATGGGGGAATATGTATTGACTAGTTCAATGCTTTCCATTCCTATGGGAGGTGATAATGTTGTACTAGGAGTACAATGGCTACAATCTTTGGGGACGATAACTTTTAATTTTCAAGAAATTTTCTTGAAATTTTTTTCAGAAGGAAAGGAAGTCAAATTACGGGGTATTGCGGGGAAGCCAGGAAAGATAATAAGCTCTAATGTCATGAAAAGGCTTCTAAAGAAAGAAAAACGAGGCGTAATTGCACAATTATGCTCACTAGAAGTTCCAACATCAAAATCATCTATTTCTGCAGATCTCCAACAAGTCTTGGACAATCATTCCAAGGTGTTCGAAACTCCCAAAGGACTCCCACCTATTCGTGATCATGATCATGCTATTCATTTGATTCCAGGAAGTGTTCCTCCAAACATCAGGCCTTATAGATATCCTTACGTCCAAAAGAGCGAAATTGAATGTATGATTGCATAAATGTTAGAGGCGGGTATAATTCAACCTAGTTAAAGTTCTTTCTCTGCTCCTGTAGTATTGGTACACAAGAAGGATGGATCATGGAAAATGTGTCCAGATTATAGGGAGCTCAATAAGCTCACCATTAAAGATAAATTTCCCATTCCTGTGATTGATGAATTATTGGATGAATTACATGGAGCAATTTATTTTACCAAGTTGGATCTTCGGTCAGGATATCATCAAATTAGAATGAAGACCGAAGATATTCCAAAAACAACATTTCGAACTCATGAGGGTCATTATGAATTTTTGGTCATGCCTTTTGGCCTTACCAATGCACCTTCTACATTTCAAGGGTTGATGAATTCCATTTTCAAACCCTTCCTTAGAAAATTTGTGCTAGTATTTTTCGATGATATACTAATCTATAGCAGGTCTTGGAATGATCATGTTGAACATGTTGACAGGGTGCTCAAACTATTGCAGGAGAAACAATTATATGAAAAAACATCCAAATGTTTCTTTGGAGTACAAGAGGTGGAATATCCGGGTCATATTGTATCTCACGAGGGTGTTAAAGTAGACCCTAACAAAATTAAAGCCATTAAGGAATGGAAAGTTCCCACAACCATAAAGCAGTTGCGAGGATTTCTCGGGTTAACAGGGTATTATCGCAAGTTTGTTAAGAATTATGGGAGAATAGCAGCACCTCTAACAACATTTTTGAAGAAAGATGCATTTTCATGGACTCCTGAAGCAACTAAGGCCTTTGAACATCTTAAAGAGGCAATGTGCCTAGCACCGGTCTTAGCTACGCCAGACTTCACAAAAACCTTTATTGTGGAATGTGATGCCTCTGGAAATGGAATTGGTGCAGTTTTAATGCAGGAAGGAAGACCCATTGCTTTTGAAAGTCGTCCAATCAAAGGAAAGTATTTACAGAAACCTATTTATGAGAAGGAAATGTTAGCAATACCGCATGCACTAAAGAAATGGTGAACTTACCTAATGGGAAGACACTTCAAGGTAAAAACTGATCATGATAGTCTTAAACACTTTTTGGAACAAAGACTATCTTCAGAAGAGCAGCAAAAATGGGTCACAAAGATGTTGGGTTATGACTTTGAAATAATATACAAAAAAGGAAAGCTTAATGTTGTTGCAGATGCACTCTCAAGAAAGAATGAAGAGGTGGAAGCATTGCTTTGTGCCATTTCGATTATCCAACCAGATTGGATAACCGAAGCAAGAGATGAATGGAAGAAGGACAAAGATGTATGGACACTCATTCAAAAGTTGCAGCAAGATCCTAGTACATCTGATACATTTAGTTGGAAAAATGATTCCTTATGGTACAAAGATCGCTTATATCTTTATAAGAATTCCCAACTAAAACAAAATATTCTTCTGGAATTGCACACTTCTCCTTTAGGAGGACACTCAGGATTTTTAAAAACTTACCACATGGTGAAGAAAGAATTTTTTTGGGATGGCCTTAAATCTGATATTCAAAAGTTTGTGGCGGAATGTTTGGTTTGCCAGCAGAATAAAGTGGAAACAATTAAGACCCCAGGACTTCTACAACCTTTATCCATTCCAAGTCAACGTTGGGAGGAGATTGCAATGGATTTTATCACAGGTTTACCTAAGTCCGAAGGAAAGAGTGTCATCATGGTGGTAGTTGATAGACTTACCAAGTAAGCACACTTTTGTGCATTATCTCATCCATTTAAAGCAAGTACAGTTGCTACTACATTTATGGATAGAATTCAAAATCTACATGGAAGCCCAAGGGTTATTGTGAGCGACAGAGATCCCATTTTTACTGGAAATTTTTGGACGGAGTTATTTTCTTGTTTGGGTACTCAATTAGCTCATGGCTCATCTTATCATCCTCAATCTGATGGTCAAACTGAGATAGTAAATAAATGTTTGGAAGGATATCTTCGTTGTTTTGTATCTGATAAACAAACACAATGGGTCAAGTGGTTACCTCTCGCCGAATGGTGGTATAACACTTCCTTCCATACTGCAGCAAAAATGACCCCATTTATGGCACTTTATGGATATCATCCACCATCGATCACATCATCTTTAAGGGAAAATTCGAAGGTTCAAGCAGTGGAATATCACATCGAGCATTAGCAAGAAGTTCTCCAACTCTTAAAGGATAACCTGAATTTGGCACAAAATCGAATGAAACAACAGGCAGATCAACATCACAGCGAGAGAAGTTTTGATGTAGGAGATTGGGTATTTTTACGGCTACAACCATACAAAAAAATGTCCCTCAAGCAAGCTAAGAAGGATAATAAATTATCACCAAAGTACTAAGGTCCTTACAAGATGTTGCAAAAGATTGGTACTATGGCATACAAATTGGAGCTTCCTGCTTCTTCACGAGTGCATCCAGTTTTCCATGTTTCATGCTTAAAGAAGTTTATAGGTGAAAATCTTCCAATTCAAACAATCTTGCCAGAACTTGATGAGGAAGGAAAAATCATATTGGAACCTGAAGCGGTCACGAAAACAACAACTCCACAGCTACGGAATCAATCAATTTTAGAGTATCTCGTCAAGTGGAAGAACTTACCCACTGAAGATTCTACATGGGAGGATGTGAATTTTATACAGAAGCACCCAGAGCTACTCAAACGTTGAGGAAAACACTTTTTTGAAGGAGAGGGGCATGTTAGGTCCCTATATTACTAGTATAGTCCCTTATTGTTATTAGTGTATCCCCCTTATTGTTGTTATTGTACCCTTGTAACCCCTATTTTGTTATTATTGTGCCCTTAAATTATTATTGTTAGGTCGGCTAGGATTACATTGTGGCCCACTAGGATTACATTATGGCCCCATGGACTCCTATATATGGAAAGGAGGTTTTGTAAATTGTATCATCCAAGAATTGTTCATTTATGTAATGTATTGGAGGTTTCCGCCTCGAAGTGGCTTATTTCTAAGGCATTGATATCTCTTTTATTCTATTTTTGGAGTTGGTTACACAACATCTTGTGAGAGAAATATGGCATCTTTTACTTGTTGAACTTATAAGCCAAGAAAATATGTTAGTTCCCCAAGTAAATACATTTCAAATTCTTGCTTCATAACATAAGCAAATTTCTGACTCATGGATTCTTCATTACTCCCAAAAATGATGTCATCAACATAAACAACAATAATTAACAGTTTATCATTCTCAATTTTTGTGTATAAGTTATTGTCTGCAGATCCTTTTGTGAAACCTTGTTGTTGAAGATATTTGTCAAGACGATAGTACCATGCCCGAGGAGCTTGTTTTAGACCATATAGAGCCTTTTTTAGTTTGCAAACAAGTTTTTCATCATTTCACAGAATGAATCCTTCTGGTTGTTCTATATAAACTTCTTCTTACATATCACCATTGAGGAAAGAAAATTTTACATCCATTTGATAAACCTTGAATTGTTGAAAACTTGAAAAAGCAAGAAGCATTCTTATGGCTTCAAGTCTAGCTACAAGTTAAAATGTTTATTCAAAGTTTATACCTTCCTGTTGAGCATACCCATTACAAACAAGTCTAGCTTTGTTTCTAATTACATCTCCATTTTCAATTAACTTTTTTTTGGATATCCATGATGTTCCAATAACATTTTTATGATGAGGCCTTGGAACCAATTCCCAAGTATTATTCTTTTCAATTTGATATGTTCTTCATTCATGGCCTGAATCCAGCATTCATATTCACTAGCTTGATTTACATTTTTTGGTTCAATGGTGGATAAGAATGCCAGATAACTGGTAGATCCTATAAGAGTTCTTCTTGTTTGAACCCCTTATTCCTTTTCTCCCAAAATTTGAGATTATGGATGATTCTTTTGAACATACCTGGATTGAGCCTTTTTTGATATATCTTCTTATGGTTCTTCATTGGGTTCTCCTTCAATATTGTTGTTATTTGATGAGGAAAAATATACGTCATCGTCATCCTCATTTGTTGTTATTTCCCTTTCGGGAGATGTGAGAGATTCATCAATTACAACATCAATACATTTAACAATCTTCTGAAGTCTTTTATTGTAGCATTTGTATTGCTTTACTTCTAGAAGAATAACCAAGAAATATTCCTTCATCTGCTCTAGGCTCAAACTTACCAAGTTTTTCATCATTAATTTTGATAAAACATTTGCTTCCAAAGACTCTAAAATGCTACACAGTGGGAATATTACCATACCAGCGTTCATAAGGATTTTTATCACTATTTACATGAACATGAGCCTTGTTGATAATATTTACTACAGTATGTGTTGCTTCTCCCCAAAAGGTGTCAGGAGTCCCATATTCATCAAGCATAGAATTATCCATTTTCTGAACTGTTCTATTCATTCTTTCTACCACGCCTTTTTTTATGGAGTTCCAGCTACAGAAAATTGTATTTTTATGCCATATTGTTCACATAAATCAAAGAATTCATCTTACATTTATTATCCTCCTCATTCAGATCTAAGACATTTGATTTTTAGATCTAATTCATTTTCAACCAAAGCTTTGAAGATCTTGAATTTGATCAAATGCTTCATCTTTATGTTTCGATCAATCGATCCAACACATTCTAGAAAAGTCATGTTGTGTAACCAGCTCCAAAGAGAGAAGAAAAGAGATATTCACGCCTTAGAAATGAGCCACTTCGAGGGGGAAACCTCCAATACATTACATGAATGAACAATTCTTGGATGATACAATTTACAAAACCTCCTTTCTGTATATAGGAGTCCATGGGGCCATAATGTAATCCTAGTGGGCCACAATGTAATCCCAGCCGACCTAACAATAATAATTTAAGGGCACAATAATAACAAAATGGGGGTTACAAGGGTACAATAATAACAATAAGGGGGTTACACTAACAACAATAAGGGACTATAATAGTAATATAGGGACCTAACATGCCCCTCTCCTTCACAAAAGTGTTGTCCTCAACGCTTGAGTAGCTCTGGGTGCTTCTGTATAAAATTCTCATCCTCCCATGTAGAATCTTCAGTGGGTAAGTTCTTCCACTTGATGAGATACTCTGAAATTGATCGATTCCGTAGTTGTCGAGTTCTTGTTTCCATGACCGCTTCTCGTTCCAATATGATTTTTCCTTCCTCATCAAGTTCTGGCAATATTGTTTGAACTGGAAGATTTTCTCCTATAACCTTCTTTAAGCATGAAACATGGAAAACTGGATGTACTCGCGAAGAAGCAGGAAGCTCCAATTTGTATGCCATAGTACCAATCTTTCGCAACACCTTGTAAGGACCATAGTACTTTGGCGATAATTTATTATCCTTCTTAGCTTGCTTGAGGGACATTTGTTTATATGGTTGTAGCCGTAAAAATACCCAATCTCCTATATCAAAACTTCTCTCGCCGCGATGTTGATCTGCCTGTTGTTTCATTCGATTTTGTGCCAAATTCAGGTTATCCTTTAAGAGTTGGAGAACTTCTTGCTGATGCTCGACGTGATCTTCCACTGCTTGAACCTTCAAATTTTCCCTTAAAGATAATGTGATCGATGGTGGATG